>PYSP01000127.1:0-101848 GCA_003049395.1 Pseudohalonectria lignicola
CCCCCACAGTCTCCTTGCCCCCTATTCCCCCACACCCCTTCTGCCCTGCTGACCCACCTTTGGCTGGCTGTTGCCGTTTGACACCCCCTTCGATGCCCCGTCTTTGCCACACGTGTAAACCCCCCGCGATTGGTGCGGCTAGTTTCGCTAACTTTGGTTCTTTGTTTCCGGCCGTAGATGCACTATGGTACGTGCCACTCTCCATCTCCCACTGATCATCTGCCATCTGCCGTCTGTCGGTAGCAGGTGTGACACAAGGGGTGCGTAGGGAAACTAGCCCCTGTCTGCTCACGGGCGGGCGTGGAACGTTCCCGAGGCCGGGAAGGATCCTGATAAAGTTGATCGGGTTTCCTTTATTCTCGCCATACCCACTCACCTAAGGAGAATAAACCCCACCAAAGCCCCCCCTCTCGCTGCTTCTTCCCTCACATTCCACAGACGCTCACTCCCTGGTTCCCTGCCCGCCTGACTTTACGATTCGATTAATCCCCTGACTCCCTGACCCTCGTCATGCCACCGTGTCATCAAGCTAACGATGGGTCCCCTCTCCCTTCTCTCGGCGTCTTGTGCTAGCGAACCTTGAAAATGCACTCGCTCTCGGCCTCCCGGTCCTCGCCGGCCTGTCTGACCAAGATGGGCTGGGCCCGTTCCACACCGGCCGGGTTCAGCGCGGCAGTGGGACTGTCGACGCCATTGCCAACGTCAGCCTCGCCAACATCATCAACGCTGGCCCCACCGTGGAGGATCCATTCCTCCCGGGCCTTGCTGATGCCGCCTACGGGGGCCTGTGCAGCAACGCGCCGTCCTCTCGCTCGAGCACCCCAGGTTTCGAGCCCCCTGCCATGGTCGGTGGTGACGGTGATGAGCCTTCCGTCACCTGCCATCAAGTGCGGATGCCTGTGCCACCACCTGGCCAGGATCATGTAAGATGATTCCCTCGAGTCCTTTGCCCTTTGTTTATCTTTATCCCTGACCACCATCACGCTACTATCACCACCACAACTAGTACGAGTGCTACTACAACTTCTGCTACTACCACGGCAGCGATGGCATGCTAATGGAGGCGCGAGACGACCCAGGCATATGCTAAACAAAATCGTGGCCCTCCTGAATACGGCGGTTTCCCTGTGCCTGTGATGCCCAAGGGTGGTGACGGCGGCTGCATTCGGACTGCCTCCAACCCCACAGGCGGGTCTGACCTCCCTGGCGGGTTCGAGGGGGACTTGGGGACCGAGTTTTTTGATGAAGACGGCAACCTCATCGAGTACGACCCCGACAGCATGACCCAAGGCGCTATGCAAGCGGTCGACCCTTCGGTCGCTGCAGCTTACCTCCAGTCCCTCGGTGGTGGCGGTATGGGGACATTCAACCCTGCTGCTGCTGCTGCCGCCGCCGCCGCCGCTGCCAACAACATGGGCCCCAGTGCCTACCAGAACTGGAACACGACCACTGCGAATGCGATGAGCTACCACCAGGGGCCTTACAGCAACGTTGCCGTGGCCCCGGTGAGTGCAGTAGCTTACCAGCAGGGATATCACCCTGATGCGGGCAGCGTCGGCGTGACGGCTTATCAGAGCTATCCGAGCTATCAGGGCAACCAGGGCCACCAGGCATACCAGACCTACCGGGCCTATCAGGCCTACCAGGCCTACCAGGCTTACCTGGCCTCCAACCCTCCTGCTGCCAACATGGGCTCGGTGGACTACCAACAATACCAGCAATACCAGCAGGCCCAGCAGCACCAGCAAACCGCCGCGACGGCACCAGCGGCCGGTGGGGAGGAGGAGAACGTGCCGCCGGGCTGCGTGAAAGTGGAGAAACGGCGCGTCGTGCTCACCAAAATCCACAGAATCGCGAGCAAGGCGGAAATCAAGCAGACGCTGGTGAACGCAGTTGGGGGGGACCCCAAAGTCATCCGCAAGCTGATGGTGCCCAAGGGCGCGGACCCCCGCTTCATCTACGGGATGGCCTCGGTCAATTTCAAGACGGAAGCGATCGCCCAGCGCTGCCTCGAAAACCTGAAGGGCAAGACCATTGCCGGCAGGCCGTTCGGCTCCAAGATCGCCCAGGAAGGGATCGCCGTCAAGATCGCCGTCAAGCACGGGGCCTGGGTCTGGGACGGGGACGGGGACGGGGACGGGGACGGGGGCGGGGACGAAGACGGGGACTGGTCCGAGGAGATGGGAGAGGCAGGCCCGAGCGGGGCCGTCGCCCCGGCCGAGACCGCCGGCGACACCGGGCGCGACCGCCGCCGCGGCAACAACAAGGACGGCGGGCAGCAGGGTGGGCTGCTGCCCGTCAGGGGCCCGCCCATTGTCGTGGACGGCTCCAGCGGCGGCGTCCCTCCTCCTCCTTCTTCTTCGGGAGGGCGCGGCCGCACCGGTGGTGGTGGCGGGCAGCAGCAGCAGCGGGGCGGGACGCTGCCCTTCAACGGCCCGCCCATGGTCGTGGACGGCTCCAGCGGCGGCCCTCCCTCTCGAGGGAAAGGGAAAGGGAAAGGGCACGGTCACGGTCACGGCAGTGCCAGCCGTGCGTGATGACTTTTCTGTCTGCTGTCTGTACTCTCCGTCTGGACGACCCCAGCTTTGTGTTAGGAGAAGACGAAAGCCGAGTCCACCACAACCTACTACTTGCTGGGCGATTTGCAACTGTGCCAGCTTCTTTTAGCGCTAAAGAGAGGGTGGGAGCAAAAAAAAGAAGAAGAAAAAGAACCCAAAAAAAGAAAGCAAAAAAAAAAAGAGAAAAGAAAAGAGAGAGCGCGAGGGAGAAAAAAACACTCACACCACTGTCCCTCCCTCCTCCCTCTCCTTCCCATTTCATGACGTTTTTAGGTTTCACTGCCTCTTTGCTCTTTACATCCACCTTGTTGACTTCTTGCTTTGAAGTTTCATGTTTCATCTTGCCTCGATCCCAGGCTCCTCTACAGAACACACGAATGCAACCAAATCGACCAAAGAAAAACAACGAGAAGAAAAGCCCCAAAACATCCCCAGTCTCGCCTTTTTATTATTCTCCCCCCCTCTCTGCTTCTGCCCCTCCTGCCTGCTATGTTATCGTTCTATCTATATCTCGTTCCTGCCTTGAGATTCATTTACTTGGTTCTCTCTTTGGATGAATAACCATGTATTGGCCCCTCACCCCCCTTTTCTCCTCTCAGACTTCCCCCCTTTTCTTTTCGTTGATGACCCGACCATTCTTTCTTGTTTATCTTTCATATTATTGTTATTCCCTCTTCCCCAACCAACCCTTCCTTCAACACAATCCTTTCAAGCTACAAGTGTCGACTTGAGTGACGGTGGCCGTTTTTTCGAGACTGTTTCTTCTGCAACCACGTGACACATACCCCATTATACATCAACTTGGGAGGCCGCTCCATTTGACAGCAGGGAGGAAGTCGTGCCATTTTGTGTCCTCGCCCGCCCAGTTGGATACCCCCCACCCCCCCAACTTGCATGGGGTATATCTTTCGTGGTGTATGTAGATTAGAAAGACAGATACAGATACAGATCTAAGTCGGTCAAGCGTTGTCTTTGGTTGATAAAATCAATATAGCCGCACCTTGTTTGCGCACATGCATTCTCCCCTGAGGCTGGATGGCGTCGGAGCAGTCCGCGTTGTTATCATATAGTTAGCTGTTGAACAGACCAAAAAAATGCCTGCTTGTTGCATTGACTACCTATCCACATTCTCGATTCCTCGAACCCTCATTCGAACCCTGGTAGACATACACACAATCCGACACGAGGCAAGACTGGTTACTGGTTAGACGGGGGAATGTCGTGTCTTGCCCGTCACATTTTGGCCCAACCCCTTTTTTTGTCTGTCTTCTTGCTGTCTCCTCTCACCGACGCTTTAACAATCAGTGACGGCTGCTTGTTAATCCCTCGCTCCCGCTCTCTTGCTGTTGCTAAGTAACCAACCCGATAATTTCGGGGCCTTGCTCTTCAACTTTCGTTGTGAAAGAAGAACGCGAAAGCTATTGATTTTGACGTATGCATCGTCCTAAAAAAGGGGGCGAGCAAATTCAAACCAAAGTGATAAGGAGAGAGGGATGAGCGAGATAAGAATTGGTTTCCTTCTGGCACGTCCTCTCAAGCTCTCGTCAAACAGAAAATTGTCCAAAAGATTCATACAAGAAGGATGATTATAAAAGAAGTTTGTTTTTTGGTTTGAGGGAATGGGGCGGGGTGGTTAAGAGATGGCAAAGATAAGTTGAAGAAGGAATAGCAGAACAAATACCCCCAATAAAGATACGTAAGTAATATTTGATTGATCACGGGAACTGGCAACCGAGAGAGAGAGAGAGAGAGTGAGATAGAAAATGCAAAGCAGCCCAATTAATAAACCCAGGACATCACGACTATGTCATCTGTCATGTTGTTCGTCCTCTCCATCAGGACTATCACCATCAACACCACTACCACCACCAAAACTGTGCCCTACATACTTTTTGTCTTCCTTGGAGGAAGAAGGGGGGGGAACTAGTTGGCAACCTCCTCCTCCACCCAGCCGTTCAGCCCGCCGCCCTGGATGGCGAGGCCGAAGCCGCCGCCGCCGTAGCTGGACTGGTACTGGTGTCCCCTCCGCTCGCCGTCGACGGTGCCGGGGCCGCCGCCGGTGCTACCCGGCAGGCTGCTCGGGCTGTTGCCACCGTTCTCGAAGCCCGGGGCCAGGACGGGCAGGCTGACGGCCCTGTTGTGCTGGCCGCGCGGGTTGCCCGGGGCGAGGAGGCCGCCGATGGTCGGGGCGGCGCCCGTGGACGAGGCCGAGGCCGGCCCGCCGTTGGTCACGTAGCCATTGGAGATGCTGGCCGACTGCTGGTGCTGGTGCTGATGCTGGTGTTGGTGTTGGTGCTGGTGCTGGTGCTGGGGCAGCTCGAGCCCGCCGCCCATCAGGTCGTTGGGAGACGAGGCGCCGGTGCCGAAGAGGGCGGCCTGCTGGCTCATCAGGACCTGCTGCTGCTGGTGCTGGTGCTGGGCCTGCTGCGAGACGTGGCTAAGGTAGAGCGTCAGCGGGTTGCTGCTGGCGTTGAAGATGGCGGGGGCCGAGGCGGGCCCGTTGGCGTTGGTGGGCGAGCTGCCGCTCTGGCTCGTGGCCGCTCCTCCCTGGGGAGGCGGGGAGGGGATGCCCTCGGACCTCGGGGACTGGGCCTGCTGGCCCTGACCCTGACCGCCCTGACCACCACCCTGACCCTGGGACTGCAGCTGGCGCGGCGGGTTGCCGCACCGGTCCTTGCCGAAGTTGACCTTGAACTTCCTGTACTCTTCCTTGCCCCGGACGGCCTCGATGGCCTTGATGGCGTTGGCGATGTTTGTGAAGTTGACAAAGGCGCAGCTCTTCTCGCGCAGCGTGTTCACCAGCTCGATCTCGCCGTACTCGGAGAAGTCCTGGCGCAGCCTCTCCTCGGTCCACGTCTCGTCCAGGTTGCCGATGTAGACGTTCCTGGACGCGCCCCCGCTGACGGCTAGGGCGATGGCGGGCGGGAGGGCGCCCGAGTGCTTGCCCCAGCCGATCTTCAGCCTGCGGTTGTGGATCATCAGGCCCTGCAGGTTGCTGAGCGCGTAGAAGGAGGCGGCCGCGGTGGGGTCGATGAAGGTGACGAAGCAGATGTGCTTGTCCGGGATGTAGCGGATGTGGTGCAGGAGGCCGCCCCTGACCACGTTGCAGATCTCCTCGATGGTGGTCTCCGGGTGGATGTTGCCCAAGTAGATGGTGCGGTTGCCCAGGTTGTTGATGCCGCCGGCAGTGGTGGCCACGGCAGCGGCCGCCACCGACTGCTGGGCCAGCTGCGTCGAGATCAGGTCCCGGTCCGCGCCCGTGAGCATGTGGGCGTACGACGGCGAGATGCCCAGGTACTGAGCCGCGTTCTGCTGCTGCGTCTTGGACACGTAGGCGCACCGGTCCTTGCCGTAGTACACCCGCCGCGGCGCCTGCCACTTGGCCTCGGTCGGCAGCTGCGCCACCGCCTTGATGGCGTTGGCGATGGACAGGAAGTGGACAAAGGCGATATTCTTCTCCCGCACAATCTTGAGCGTGTCGACGGCACCGAACTTGCCCAGGTCCTCGCGCAGCTCCTCCTCGGTGATGTCCTCGGGCAGGTTGCCCAGGTAGACGTTGCGAGACGCGCCCGACTGCTGCACCGCCATGGCCACCGACGTCGGCACCTGCGACGGCTTGCCCCAGCCCACCTTGATGTCCTGGCCCTTGATGCAGAGCTTTTTCAAGATGGCATCAGAGTGGAAATGCGTAGCCGAGGCCGCGTCCAGGAACGAGATGAATGCGCAGTTCTTGTCGGGGAGCAGCCGCACCGACTCGATCTGCCCGCTGCGCACGTGCCCGAGTATCTCCTCGGCCGTCGTGTCCTGCGGGATGTTGCCCAGGTAAACGGTCCTGCTGGTGCCGCTGACCATGCCCGGCGACATGGACATGGACACGGGCGAGGTCGGCTGCATCTGCATCTGCATCTGCCCGCCCATGCCGTTGAAGCCGCCCGTCGGGGACTGGGGCGAGTAGAACTGTGGGGCGCCATACGCCGAGGGCGAGACGATCGCCTGGTACGCCTGCGGCGACATGCCCTGCACGGGGCTCGACACGCCGTTCTGGCTGTGTTGGAGGCCGTTGCCCTGCTGGTGTTGGTGCTGGTGCTGATGCTGATGGTGCTGCTGCTGGACCTGCTGCGCCTGCTGGAAGCCAAGCTGGTTCTGGAACTGCGAGCTCGCAAAGGCGGCCGGGGTCCCCGGCTGGAAGGGGCTCCCGAGAAGAAGCTGCGACGGAAGCAAGGGGGTGAAGGTCATGTCAAGACCTGTGTTAGGTGTCGTCATGTCTTGGCCGCTGGCTGGGCCTGTCTGCTGCTGCTGCTGTTGCTGCTGCTGCTGCATCAATGGCTGCGTGTTGATGCTGGGGATGTTGTTGTTCCCGCGGCGGGGGTGCCTGTCGGCAAAGCCGGTGATGTTCGAGGTGAATGCGCCGTGGGAGAAGCCAGTGTCGCTGTTGGACGGCTTGGAAACGTGGCCAGGGAACCGACCAACGGGGCCGGCGCCGCTCGGCCCAGCCTGGATATCCTGCATCCCGAGCAGATGGGGAGGGACAAGCGTGTCCCTGGCGACGTGGGATAGGACAGCCGTTTTGACGGATTAAGCGTGCCCTTTGAAAAGGCACGGACCGACAGGTGAGAAGGGGAAGATGGACGCGCTGGAATGCTGCAAAACGCTTGCAAGTTGCAATGGCTTGTGAGAAGCTTCGCTAGGGAGGCTAAGGCCAAGCCACCTCCTTACACCGAGACAAAGGCGATTGCGGTAGGTGTTGCCCGTTCGAGGGTATATGTATATATGTACGTATATCAAAGTTACAACCTCAATTGCGCTCAGATTGCCGAGGCGCTGCTGATGCGACACGTCTGCCGGCTGTGGGTGTCGATGCCGATCCCGAGACCGTTTGACCCTGACCCGTGAAGAGCTTCCGGGGAAAGCAATGGGTGACGGGACGGGGAAACTCCTCTTGGCGGACCTTGCCTGAAAGGAGCAACAACAAAGGGGCCCCGGTGTCGACAAAGTGCTAGGGTACTAACAAAAGCTGGATGGCCTGCTGCTGACTACCTACCTAGGTATGATACCTAGGTAAATGAGGTGCTGGTCGGTTCGACGGGAATGAGCTTCGTCGAGCGCTAATGGATGGCTCTAGGTGTGTGAACAACGGCGCTCGGAAGGATAATTAGAAGAATGTATATAATGTCTTAAACGAGAGTCTGCTAATAAGTGATATGAATGTTGGCCGTTCGCAGCGGACCGTATCCAAAGGAGGACTCGAAAATTCTCCCAAGGGACCTCTGTGAGCTTGAGCTGGTCGGACAGCCTTCCTGGGACACGGGCGGCGCTGAACCAAGATAGAGAAGGCGAGAAAAAAAGGGGGGTTACAGCCACGAATAGCGAGCGAGCGAGAGAGAAAGAAAGAAAGTAAAATAAAAGAAATAAAAATCGAATAGGAGGAGCAATGATGTTCAGAAGGAAGACGACATGAGGAGGAGAGAAAGAAGAAGAGGAAATAGGAGGAGCGAGTAGTAGTAGGGGGGGGGGATAGAGGACGGGAGAAAGTTGGAAAAAAGAGTAATAAGAGGAGCCCCGAAAATGGCAGTGTAGACAAGGGAGGTGTGCGTGCAAAGGGGAAGCTGGCCCAGAGTGCCAAGTGGACGGGGGTTCGTGGGTTGTCGATCCCAAAAGGGACGATGTTTGAATTGGCTGCGCTAAGTTTAATGAGTGCCAGGGATTCTCATCAGAGTGACCAGACTCTTTGCCCACCGGGTCACCACAGGGGCGCCGCAGGGGCACCAGCTGGACCACTTTCGCCCCGTTGCCAGATGGGAATTGCGATCGAAGCGTGGTCTGCATGGGGCATGGGAAGTTGGCACTTGGGAAGGTACATGACCCCATAGTGGCCCATATTATCGATCAAAGTCACCCTGCCCCCACTTCTTGCCTATCTTTACATACGAGCCCAATCGAAAAGATACCTGGCCAGCAACCAAGACGGGGTTTTGGCTCCCATCAGGGTTGTAACCGTCAGTCTCGCTGACGATGCCAACCAGATTATCCAATAGATCTGCCCATTTTCTCGCTCTCTCAATTCTCTCATAATACGGCCTCGTGGCGTTCTGGCTCATCCAGACTGGATTGAAACTTTAGTCCCGTCTTTCCACTCTAGAGATGGATTGCCTACTACTATCTAGTACTAGGTAATAGAACCTCCTGCTAGTACCTAACGGCGGGTTCAATATCCTAGCTGACACCTTGATTGAACGGCTCTTGCTTCGTAGTGTAAGAGGACAGAGGAAACCCGTTGGATTTAAGATTTCAACTTGCATGCAGGTACGAAGACAAAAAGGGGATGGCTGCATGTGAGCTCTTTCGTTATTAGGCCGACCGCTCAGCCATGTCAAGCTAGGAGACCCATTTGTTGTTGGACTTTACGCCGTACTGTACGGATTCCGGGGTTACTTCTCTATTGTGTGCCTCCATGCCGACGAGCCACAGTCGGCAGGTCCCTGTCCTGTCCATGTTGGGGTGTCCAGACCTGCCGTTTGGTCGAGATGATCAACGAAAGCCCAGCCATGGCTAGCTAACTGACCCCAGCCCTCCATTATTAGCACTTTTTTTTTTAGTGGCCAGCCACCTGCCATGTTGACGAGAAACGGCAGCGGATAATCGTCGACACAAGCCGAAAAAGCCAATATATTTACTGCGTAATGGTTGCACGTATCAGGGGCACCTTTGGCCTTACCCTTTTGGCGTGGAGCAGTCTGTACTACAAGTACGTACCGAATATTGGGCGGGTTGGTATGCTCCCGCACTGGTCCTACCGACTGCCTAAAGGGGAGGAGAAGGAGAAAAATGGAAATAAAAGGAAAGAAAAGAAGGTCTAACTGTAGTACTAGTGCACGTGCGGTGTGAAAAGAGACTTCCGATTTTCTTGATGGCAGCCCGCAAGACCAGGAACCGTGGGTTTCCAACTCGAGACCTTACGAACTCTGACAGTGACAGACACAGACATGACAAGTTTGACCATGACAGTCATGCTAATTGCATTGCCATCTGCCCTTCTGCCCATTGACCCCCGTACACCCTCCATCCCGATAGACATGCTACGATAGAATTCACCTCCTGATCTGAGATTTCCGTCTACGCTATGCTCTTTTCGATCAGGACCGACGATTCGGATGAAACAAATGCTGCGCAGTGTCAGAACCCACCAGGCCTTTCCCCTTGTCTGCCATGCTCAGTAGCGGTCGTTCTGGGCTCTGCAGGGGAAAGCGCACGCGAGAGCTCGTCGCGGGTGTTCCAGCCTTTGACTCCAAGACCTAGCGGCCTCTTGGCTTTTGCCTCGAATTGCCTCGCTCTTCTTCATACGGCGTACGCCCCAAGGGCATCACATCGGGTTCAGAATCAGATGGTTTCTTTCAATGAGTCGAGAGTTGATTCCCAGCCTGTGTAGAGTCCGTCAGGGCGTCGTACCAGTAGTGAGGTGAAGCCCCCTCTGGGTCCCTCTGCTTCAAGTCCCAACCGACATGTTTCTCCAGGCAGGGGTCTGCCGCCTGCAAAGCGCATGGAAGCCAGGGACAATCGGAATGTGGTGTGCATGCCCGCAATGCATAGCCGGGGGTTCTGGGCTTCCACTCCCCAACGAAAAGGGGGTGCATCCCCGTCATATGGAATTGCCTGACTAACAATTGGGGAGGGGACGGTTTCCATTGCTCACCACTATACATTACGGGATGCCATTTGCATAGACTTTTACGGCTTTTCGTTAGACGCTTTCTCACCCAGCAGAGACCCGAGTAGGCATCAAGCGCTGAGCTCGTTAACCACTCAAGGACAAGACTGTTAGTGAGATGGTGAAGCATCCAAACGTTCGACAGACAGGCAAGCAAGTGGTGGCCCGGTTACAGCGGTCGCTCACATCGTACGGAGTACGGAGTGCTCCGTACCTGAGTCTCCTGACAGTGTTGCATCCGATTAGCCGCCCAGCCCAGTGGGCGGGAGATGGATCACAAACCGCAACCTACCTATCGAGCGCGACACGGACCAGGACCAGGACCAGGAGAATGGGGATCGAGCAGGAGCGGGAAATCCGTGCTCTGCTGAGAGTTTGTTTCCATCCAATCAGAGGTCGCATCTGTCTCTTCGCATACCGAACTTTTAGAGCCGTCGATCAGATCTGCTTTTTTGTCTCTTTCCAGAGGTACTGCGTAGATCTTCACTGCTCTCTTCCCAAGAGTGTGGTGGGAACAAGGACTCAACCTTCTTTTTGGCTTTCATTCATTAAATCCTTTGAGTTCCTCCTTCTCACCGATCACCATCATTATGATCATCGTCGTCGTCACCGGGCACATGCAAGAACAGAGCACACCTCGTACTGCTGTGATATCACTTCACACAGCCATCCCATGCCCTGGGTGACTCCGTGGGTTTAGAGTTTTCCCACCGTCTCATGTGCTTTGAGGGTCCTGGGCACTTGGCCAAAGGGAAGGCTTAAACGCACGCGTATGATGACCCCCTTCAGCCTCTTCTACTAGTAAGACTTTTACATACCATCCAAGGTGTCCAAAATGTTACATGCAGGTTACGTGCAGTACTCCGTACTTTCTCGCGAGGCACACAGAACCCCTCTTACAACCAAGAAACTGCTCTGCCACATTCGCCTTCTCCACGCCCTCTCAGAACACGGGCATCCATTGAAGATGCCGCACCACTCTACCATCTCCCAGACAGAGGTATAACCATCATCTGATGAGTGCGCGACACCCACAGAGGGATACAACCCCTCCACATCGCCCGAATTAGCCACATTTAGCCGCTAGGGTAGGCAAGGGAGGGAGGTGCGGCACGGGCGAGTCAAGACCTGGGGACGCACAGAAAAACCCGTACTGCGTACAGGAGGCGCGATGGATGGGCGCTAGCTTCCACTGGCCTCGAGACTCGCGCATTTACTCAGGGTGGAAGGAACAAGCATGGGAGACACGGAAACTCGTACTCTGTGATTCGAGAGTGACGACGGGAAAGACGAGAGGCAAAAAAAGAGATCTATGATTTCTATGCCACCCAGCTGTACGAACACGCCATGCCCTGCGTAGTTTCCCGTCGCGTCACCCTATGTCTCTTCGAGCCTTTTCCCCGCCGTACTCAAGTGCTTTGTAGGATCCGTGGAACACATTTCATCAAAAAGGGAAAACAAGCTGGCATGAATTCTCGCTCTCTAAATGCAGTAAAGCCCCCAGGGTCTCAGTCTCCCAAAGGGCCGGGAAGGAGAGGATAGGACCGATCAATGAGAGAAAACAAACCACCCCAAAAAACGTCCAAAGGGCTTGGGGCCTCCGCACGACGGTTCGCCAACTCCCCAACATAACAAAAGAAGAAGAAAAGGAGAGAGAAAAAGAAAGAAAAAAAGGCTCAAGGCTTGCACCTCCCCATGAACCGTGGGTAGAGGCAGCACGTCCTGACGGTGTGCTGCTTGGCGATCCAGGCGAGGAACCGCTCCAGGCCGAGGCCGTACCCGCCATGGGGCGAGGTGCCGTACTTGCGCTGGTCCAGGTACCAGTAGTAAGGCGCCGGGTCGATGCCCTCCCTGCCGAAGGCGGCCAGGAGGTCCTCGTAGCCCTCCATCCTCATGGACCCGCCCACGATCTCTCCCACCCCAGGCATGAGCACGTCGACCGACTCGGTCACGCGCGGGTCCGAGGGGTCCTTCTTCATGTAGAAGGCCTTGATCTCGACGGGGAAGTGCGTCAGCAGGATGGGCTTGTTGATGATGTCCGTCATGCGCCGCTCCGCCGCCTCGGCGATGTCGTCCCCGAACGCGTGCGCCTTGCCCTCCTCGTTCAGGATCGGCGGGTCCTGCGCGTTGAGCCAGTCGATCGCGTCAGAGTACCTCATCCGCGTGAAGGGCCTCGACGGCTTGGCGAAGCCCGGGTTGAGCGCCCAGACGTGCCGGGCTGTCTCCTCGTCCGCGAGGACGCTGTCCACCACGCGGCAGATGAGCTCCTCGATGTGGCAGAGCAGGTCCTCGAAGTGGATCCCGTCCAGCTCCCCCTCGATGTGCGTGTACTCGGACAGGTGGCGGCGCGTCAGCGACTTCTCCGCCCGGAACGACTTCTCGATGCAGTAGCAGTTGCCCAGCGAGGGGAGCACCGTCTCAAGGTACAGCTGCGACGACTGGGTCAGGTAGGCCGCCTCGCCGTAGTAGTCGAACTTGAAGAGCGTCGATCCCCCCTCGACCTGCGTCTGCACCAGGGCCGGCGGCGAGACCTTGCGGATCCGCAGGGACTCGAACGTCTTGATGAAGGCCAGCTCGACCGCCTCGCGCACCACCAGGACCGAGGTCGCCTTCTCGCCGCGCAGCACCAGGTGCCGGCTGTCGAGCATGTCCGACTCCCATACGTCCTGCGACGACGACACCTTATTAGTCAGGGCCTCGGCGTCGCCCGGCGCCCGGCCCGTCACCTTGAAGTAGTCGACCTGCAGCTCCCGGCCGTCGGGCACCGACTTGCCCTCCAGCACCCTGCGGAGCTCGCCGTAGACGAAGAGCGCCGTGCCCCTGGCGAAGAGCAGGGCCTCGTAAGTCTTTGCGCAGTCGCCCGAGAAGATGCACTGCAGCAGGTCCGGCCCGCTCTTGAGCTCGACGAAGGTCGCGTGCTTCTGCACCCGGAGTTGGTGGATCCGGCCAAAGACCTTGACCCGGGGCCCCTTCTTGTCCCCCTCGCCCAGCTCGAGGTCCTTCTGCCACAGCTCGATCCGCTTCGCCGCAGGCAGGGAGGCGTCCTCCTTCAGGACGATGTGCTTGGCGTCCTCCAGGTTCTTCATGCGCTTCCGGTGCGCCTCCTCCTCCGCCGCGGCGGCCTGCTCCGCCTTGAGGAGCTTCTTCTTGTGCGCGTCCAGGATGGACTGGGCCTTCTTGACCGCGCTCTTGGCGGGCTCTTTCCAGGCCAGGCGGGCGGAGGGGTCCTCGCCGGCGGCTAAAGGGCCCGTAGTCGATGCGCGCAGCTGGTACGTCGGCTTCGTCAGCTTGTCCATATTCTGGATGAACGCGTGGCCGAGGGTCTTGTAGGGCTTGGATTCGGAGCCGTCCGCCCCTGGGCCGTCAACTCCAACATCGGTATCCACGCAGGTCTTGTCGTCCAGCTTGACTCGCTCAGCGAGCTCGGCGATAGCTTGTTGTGCTGCCATGGCGAGAGCGCCTGTTTCTCAGTGCCCGATTGATGGGTTTGTTTGCCTCGAGCGGCACGAGAAGCCGAAGTGCAGAGTGTTGGGCAGCTTTCGGCGGCGGCGACTTTGGGTCGAATTTGTGTGGGCGAGATAGCAGATTGTCGAAATTATGGAGGGGCAAGCAAACGCACGTCAGTCAGACTGAGTTGCTTGGGCGTGCAAGCGGCCTTATCAGTGCTTCTTTCTGTGGTGGGGCCCGAGCTCAAGGGCACAGTCAATTGAGTCACGGCGGACGATTTTCAGGAGGCTCAAGTTTCGGGTTTGAGAATTGAGTCACCTTCACCCCTTATTTTACTTATCTCTTGAATTCTGTCTTGGAAAAATTCCGAGGTGTCAGTGGCATTATTATTCGAACCTCCATTCTCTTGATCTTTTTCGGTGAGACTCGATGTTTGCTTCTCATGTGCCACGAGCGTCCATAATTCTGGACAGCTCAGGGGTAGGCACAAATATTGAGCTCGGTTTCCAGACATTTTAGGAACCGGTTCACTTTCCATTGCATCAAACACCAAAACCCCACGGCGCAGGGCAGCGGAAGCAACAGAAAATCAAAGTAAATGGTTTCATCGTGACCGAACTTTCCGGCTCAGGCCATGTGCGAGGCGAACCCCTCTAACGTTCTTCCAACACGGTTCTCGAGCTGGACATCTTGCGAAATCAGGCCCCTGCTCCTGAAAATGAACACCCCTAGTGCTGCCATCAGGTGAGGCGCTGACTATCTGGTCCACCAAGAGCGTCTTGGTTGCCGTGATGGCGGCATCCAACGTCTCGAGTCCCGGGGACAGAAAGTATATCACAGCTCAGAGCTCATCCCTCTCCACCGCAGCACCAGAACCGGCGGCGGCAGCAGCGCCAATCTCCCTCCCCATCCCCTTCATCCCTTTCTTCACCATCGACGAGATGATCTCATACGCAACCTGCGCCCCAGCGAGAGCCGTCTCCTCTCCGGCGCCCTGGTACGCGGGGGACACCTCGACGATGTCCGCGCCCACGAGGTTCAGGTCCTCCACGCCCCTCAGGATCCTGATCAACTCCCTCGTCGTCCACCCCCCCGGCTCCGGTGTCCCCGTGCCGGGGGCGAAGGCCGGGTCCAGCACGTCGATGTCCACAGAGAGGTAGACAGGGTCCTCAGTGCCCAGGTGGGCCATGATGGACTTGACCACCCCGGAGACGCCGATGTCGTCGATGTCGTCGGCCGCGATCCGCACCCAGCCCTGCGCGGTGTCGTCGTTGTAGTCCCCAAAGTCGTCGCCGCTCAGTCGGGTCCGGAGGCCCGCGTGTACTGAAGGGCCGGCGCCAGCGCCGGAGGACAACGACGACGAGTTGGCGATCAGGCCTTCGTTGCCGGCGAGCCAGAACATTGAGCCGTGGTTGAAGTGCGCCTGGTCTGAAGGCCAGGCGGAGGGGTACTTGGCCGGGTGCCAGGTGTCGAGGTGCGCTGTGTCCAGCGGTTTGGCGGGCCGCCTCCTCCCGTCAGCAGAGTGAGCTCGGAAGGTAGGTAGGTCTAATTGGCGCGCTCACCATCGAAGTGAAGAACCCGAAGAGGCTTCCCGTGGATCTCCTTGAGCGCACGGAGAGCCGGAAGAGCGAGAGAGTGGTCGCCCCCAAGGGTCACCAGCTTCGGCCGCTGCACGACGGTGGATAATGCTCTTCTGCTCCCCAGCTCGCCGAACGCCGCAGTCATCTGTGCGAGGGCCACGGCATTGTCCATGGGCGTGACCGGTATGTCCCCGCAGTCGATGATTTTGGCCCAGTTCTGGTACGGGTTAATGTTTGCGCGAGGGTTGAAGCCCCTGAATGAAGTCTGTCGGCTGGATGCCTGTCTGATGGCTCTTGGTCCGAACCGTGCCCCTTTTTTTAATTTTTAGTTTTCTTAATTTTTAATGCTCATGGCTCCAGTTGCGCATTGTCCTGGTTCCAGTCTGTCTTCGCGGCCGGTAATGGTGGACTCACCTGGGCGGTAGCTGACGGCTGTATCGAAGGGCGCTCCGACAATGGCTATGTCGAACAGCTCATTGGGGGTAGTCAGGCACTTCACATACTTCAGGTGCGCGAAAGAGCCTATTCCGGTGAATCCCCACTTCACCGATGTGATTTATGTGTCAGCAGTATGGTATATTTTCCTTATCACAGATGGCTCTCACGAGCTAGACCAGTTCCCCTTTCCATCTCCATGGCGCTTGGCGACGACTAGGAGATGGCCGGAATGACACTTAGTGCCCTCCAGTAAGAATTACTGCAAGAGAGTGAGGCCAATAGAAAGAAGAGAAAAAAAAGAGTAAAAAAGAAATAAATCCTCACTTCCATCCCCCATTTTCTCTCCAGTTCATCGAGCCGCTCCTTAGTCCACTCCTCACCGTCATGGTGGTGAGCTCCGGCGCATGCCGCGGCTTTGCCGGCAGCTGCAAGGATGGCGGTCAGAAAGACCACGCCTTTCATAGTCAAAGAGGAAAAGATGTAGTGAGCTAATAGGAAAAATGTGGCAGAGAGAATGCACCAATGAAGGAGATACTTATCTCACGAAGAGCTTTATCAGATTCCTTCTTGCCTAGGCAATGATCTTACCTATCGGAGCCAGCTCGGCACAAACCACGAATCAGAACAAACCCGCTAGGATTGTATTTATCATATTTTATTCGGCTCCCCGACAAGCGGAGGCAGGAATGTGGGATGGTTCGATAGGTTGTACGTAGAGGTAGCAACAAGGGCGCAAGGGAGCTTGCGCTCGGTACGTGAGCCCGCGATTCAGGAGCCAGCTAGCGAGTGGGCACTTGCCAGTGCGCAGTGCTCTCTGCCTCTCTCCGTCACGGAAAACCCGATGCGAGACTGTACCTGTCAGTCGTGGGGGATCCACTGATCTGAACCAAGGTGATCCTTGATTATGCATACTGAGGGCGTTGACCTACTGCAAGTAGAGGCGATCACCTGGAGCGTTGGAATCATACTGCACCTACTTAGCGTGCGTAGAGTTACCGTACTGCTAGTAGGTCTTGGTATGTGGCTGAGGGAAATGGGCAAGGGGAGGAAAGTGAAGAGATTGGGTTCGGACATTGTACGTACAGCCGGTGTGGTGTATCTCTGGGATGCGGAGATTTTACTGTTAATTTGAACTGAGCGATTCAACGGGAAACGTGGCATGCAACTGGACCAAGGCGGAGGAAAAGGGGGCGGTAATGTGGGAGGGACATGGGAGGGACGTGAAAGCGGTAAAGGGAGGGTGGGAAAGCTAAAAAAGAACTCTAATGCCACCGAACCAAGCCGTTGATGTCTTAGATCAATGTTTGCAGGCGGTCAGGAAAATAAAACGACGTCATAACGTTGATGACGCGAACCAAGAATCCAAGAAGTCAAATACAGTCGCGTGGTCTGGTCTGGTCGATGGTCTACACCCTGAACTACCTACATACAATCTTCCAGTGTTTGCATGCATCCGTGAGATTTAGAGGTGGCGACCTCGGATGTAGGCGGCGTCGCAGGCCAAGGAGCTGACAGAAGAGGCCTCAACATGAATGCGCCACATGTCAAGTCACTTCACAAGTGATGAATCGAACGTTATAGTTGTACTCAAAGAATAAGATCAATATGCCGCTGAAGAAGAACCAATGGACGGGGAAAGAGAAGAAACAAGGGGGAAAAAAGAAATTTCACTTTCACTCCAAATCGCCAAAACTGTCCTGTCGAAGTTTCCTGCCCGAATTTATGAATATCCCGCCCCAAAGTTGTGTTAGATAGAAGGACAAAAGCAAGAGAGCGGGCGAGCAAGCAAAACGCGTGGATAGGCCATGGGTCGTGGTTAGAGAAGAAGGTATGGAAAAAAGATAGGGGTGGAAGGTTTCCTAGCTTAACAAGTAGCCTCTAGCAAGGATTCGATACCCGGAAGAAGGAAGACGGACGACAGGGTTAAAATGCGGCAAGCACAGTGCCAGATGAACCGATTTGCATCGGCTCATCTGTCCAGATCTTGAGGACTTTCTCTGCCCCAATGAAAGGAACAGTGGGCTTGCATCTAAAAGCAAAATGAATTTCTTTTCCCTGCTTTGTTGCCCATCTCTTCCCCCTCCATGGGCTGGCTGGCTGCTTGGAACCAATGGGAAAGCCCGTGTGATGTTCGATGCCGCTGACACTGATGTGCTTCTGCACTTTGACCAGACCGAACCCTGGCCTAGTATATGAAGGTAAACAAAACCCTTCTCATAGGAAGGTTCTCCACGGGGATGGGCTAGCTCAGGTTTTGGGCCGAAGCCGAGGGGTTGAATGATCTGCCGCATGCGGTATAGGGCCGGTGTATTTGGGCCATCTGGTCTCCATTGGGGGTGACCCATCCGGCTATCGAGCGTGGGAAAGAAGTGAAAGGCTAGTGTGGCCGCAGCTCATCAAAGAATGAGGCACTTGTGCGATTTCTTCTTCGGGGCAGGCGGCTCCAGTGCCGCAACGATGGCCTGCCAGGGGAAGGGTTGAAGAGAAGGTCAATACACATCCGCGAGGTATCCATTGGGATAAACTGCACGAGGATCCAGACGATGTCACGTACCTCGTCGAACACATCCTTCAGCTTGTATTGCGTGAGCGCGCTGCACTCGACGTACTTCACAGCGCCCAGCTCTTTAGCCATGCGTTCGCCGTCCTCCCTTCGGACAGGCGACATCTTCTGCTTGGACAGCTTCTCCCGCACGCTGGGGTCGTCTCTCAGGTCAACCTGAGTGCCCACGATCAGGCAGGGGACACCAGGACAGTGGTGGTGCACCTCGGGAAACCACTTCTCCCGCACGTTCTCGAACGAGGCTGGCGACGTGACGCTGAAGCAGACAAGAAAGACGTCTGTTTGTGGGTAAGAGAGCGGCCTCAACCTGTCGTAGTCTTCTTGTCCTGCCGTATCGAATAGTCCGAGGGTGTACGGCTCGTCTCCGATCCTGCGTTAGGGTCCCAGATTAACATACGTATCGTCGATAAATGAGGGCAAAGCAATAGCCTTGCGCTTGATGCGAGTACCTCTAAATGTACAATATGGGGGTGTGTGGGGTAGGGGGCTTGGTGTTGGGGCCACTGCTGTCGCTGCTGCCTCGGGCGATGAGCTGGTGGGTGAGGCAGTCGGCGGGCCCGCAACCCTCATTCCCCAATCTGTCTGACGGGACGGATCGATATAATCACGAAACTCACATCACGGTGACGGCGTAGTTATCGAAAACGGTCGGGACGTATTCCGAGGGGAATTTGTTGGTTGTGTAGCTAATGAGGAGACATGTTTTGCCGACAGCACCGTCGCCGACGACAACGCATCTATGTCAAGCCGAAGGACGAATACACAGGTTAGCATCTGTCAACGCACCCTGCGCGAATTTCCTCCAAATGTTGCTTTTGAAAACAAGGACAGCCGGTTCGGATCTCGAGACAAGGCGAGTTGTCCTTGTGTGAGCAGGACTGACGACGCTCAAGTCGCTGCTACAAGAACAAGGCCTGGCGAGATTCGGTTTGAGGATCGGGCGGCGGAGGGGACTCAAGTTGACCGGAGAACCGTTCTGACTGCAAAAGGCTAACCAGGCAGGCAAGCCATCAGGCGGAGAGGAGGGAACCGAACTGGAAATTGCACTTACTTGATTGTTGCGACCACCATTGTTCATCAAGGAAAGCAACAACGCAGGGGGCAGAAACAGCAATCGAAATGAGTGTGCCGAA
The DNA here is from genome assembly GCA_003049395.1 of Pseudohalonectria lignicola. Taxonomy (NCBI): domain Eukaryota; kingdom Fungi; phylum Ascomycota; class Sordariomycetes; order Magnaporthales; family Ophioceraceae; genus Pseudohalonectria; species Pseudohalonectria lignicola. Next base: position 19,425 of record PYSP01000127.1, read on the forward strand.
GGCAGACGAATGTGAAGCCTGCAGATGAAGCTCGAGGCGACTGATTCTGATTTCTCCTGATCACGTCCGGTCGATAATAATGCGCAAGAAGCAGGATTGAGCGCTCTTCGGCTTCGAGTTATCTCAGTTGGGCAGGCCGGCAGCAGGGGGCTTGTTGCGAAAGGGAGGCCTGGGAGGATGGGGACTTGGGACTTGGGACTTGAGACTTGGGACTTGGGACTTGGGACTTGGGACTTGGGATTTGGGGAAGTTGGTGAGGTGCGGATTGTGGAGTCGGAGTCGGAGGTTCGAACTGGGAAGGAGGATGGATGGATGTCAGAGGGCTAGAAGGTGCTTGCTTTTCAGGCAAAGGCGCGGCTTTTTTGTATCAAGGCTTATTGTCGTCAACAAAAAAGATAAGAAAGAAGTTCCGAATTGGCTAAGGAGGGCAAAATGAGGCAGATGAGAAGGGGGAAGAAATAGAGCAACACGAACCAGAAGTAGAGAAAAAGGATTCAAGCAATGCAGGCAGGGAAAGTCGACGGGTTCAACAACAATAAGGGGCGTGGTGCAAATGTGGTTCAGCCTTGTTAAAATTGGCTTTGCGAAGGGAGTGGTCCTGTAATGTGATAATGTGACAGAGTCGGTGTATGTCCGTAGGCTACTTCACGGACGCCCTGAAGATAGGTACATGTATATGGCGGGGGTGCTTGGAATGGCCTGAATGGATCCTCTGACCGGCTAATAACTGGGCTAACTGCCTGGACATTCACGCGTTAGGTTGCTTGTTGGGTCAACCTGAATCGCTGTTAGTGCTAGCTCACAGGCAAACGATAGTCCCAAGTAACAGGACCCTGCAACTTCTCTTGCAGGGGCATTTAGGTGACGCCAGTAGCCCCACTATCTGCTGGTCAACGGGCATGGTTGATGTGCTAACAAAACCTCCCTTAACTGTAGCCGTACAAGGATTTTGGGGCCGACAGGTGGAATCTCTGCAATCGCGATTCTCTTCCAGTCGAGGTAATTACCTACACAAAGAATTTGACGAAGCCTCAATTGGCGATTGCATGATGCCTTTCACCCATCGAATTACTAGATTCAATCTCAAGGTGAAAAGCCTTCACTCATGACATCAGGAGCCTTGAAGAGACACACTGCTCTCTGACTCCAGACTGCGCTGTTGGACGGAAACATGATCAGTTTGAAAGAAGGAGAATAAACTGTTAACTCGTCACCACTCGGTGCCCCGGTTTTTTTTGGGTCCTCTACGTAACTCCGTAGGACTCAACTGTAACAAACGATTGCCGGTTCAGATCCAACACACTGGCACCCTAACGATTCTGGCCATGGAACAAACATGGCTGCTTATTAAACTGCCCACTTTGTTGTTAACATTGGATACCGTAGCTCTTTCTAATGGAATAGCTGTCAGCCACGAGCCCATATTCAGCCAGTTGTTTCCTTACACTTCCTTCCATCTCGCCGATTTTTTTTATGTCTCTTAGGTTATTAAGTTTGCATGTCATGTTCTCCGTAACTCTCATGTGTCCAAACTTATGTGTCCATACCTTTGGTGCAGTATCCGTACAACAGGTCAAAAAGAGAGGAGTTGCCTATCTGCTGCCTCTGACGTCGTGTCGATTAAGCAGAAAGAGGGAGACTGGAGGGGAGGAAGGTGATCTGAGGCGGGATGGTAGGATCTGAGGAGGGGTCAGCTTACAAGGGGGAGAACCCTTGTGCCCTTCACGCTGGCAAAAGGATGCTTGGGTTCTGGCGATCCGCCCAGCTTCATGTTCAATCCAGTCCGGCGTTTTCCCTGCAGCCTGCAGGGCATACTGAACTCGCATCGGGTATTACCAGCAAGACGCCAACGACACCTAGATCGCCCCAATGTAATCTATCTCGTGCCTTAGAACTAGCTCATCGCACCACCAATCCACTGACAGCAAGTCCGCCCTTGAAATTCCTTGGAATTCCTTGGATTTGATCTTTGATCTTTCTTCTTCTGCTGCTTCGAGCGGCAATGGAAGGGCGCTGAATCGAAGTTCAGGCAAGTATCCGTTGTTACTTTGCCCTCTCATCGTACAAGCCAACCTGCGGTCCTGCGAATGGGGGACCGCAAAAGGGGCGTAGAGGATCGCCCAGCCGGCTTGTCACAGAACCCCATCGTTGGAACTCGTCGCGAGTGAGTGGTACAGAAAAGACTATCGTTCTATGGCTGGAAGCGTCGTACTTCTCCCCCGTCCTGCCAACCTTGTGAGCATTGAACAAAGTGAAGCGGCAAAGCTGTAGTATCGATGCTGTGTTGAATGTTTCTTTTATCCACTCTCCCTTTTCTCCGCCCAGGTGGCAAAGAAGTGGTTCTCAAGCGTCAAAATCCTACAAATGAAAGTATCCTTGTTGCTGGTCTGAGCAGATCTGATGCCATTTGCCCGCCTTTGGCACTGGGGAACCATCAGTCAGTGGGTGCCATGGAGTCTGGAGGTCGAAACAAGCCCTGAAACTGGGAACCATTCCCAAAACGGAAATTTGCAAGCCTCATCACAGCCATCAGCTCTTTTCCCCGTGTCTATCTTTACGTCCCATGTATTGGATATAGTGATGGTTCCCGCGAGTGATGTCGCCCATGACGAAGAGGCTCTGCTGCGAGTTGGAAAAAGTTGACACTCACCAAGTACGCCGCGCATCACTCTTGAATCTGAGATATTCATGCCTCTGGTTCTCAATTTTGACAGTTTAAAGGTACACCATGTCCGGAAGTGAGCTTGGCATATGAAGCAGCTGGCCAACCTGTACTAAAAGCCCCTCAGGCCAGTGAGGCACAGCGTAGGCGAAGACCCATAAAGTTCAGCTTGGGATGCGTCACCCGCAACCCGCTGCCCTCACCGGTCTAATGGCCAGTCGTGAGTGGCTGAACTGGCGAGTAACTGGCTTGAACGACTGCTCCAACCCGGAAGCACCACGTCCAGCCTTATCAACTTCAAACCGGATGTCCTGTCCTAGGAATAATCCGATCTATGCCGCGTGAATGTCGGGGCCAGGATCTACGGAGAAAAGGATGAGGGACCGCAGAACAAGCCAGCTTTCACCTTTTTCGGCACTAGCAGTGTACTCATCTAGCTACATGGGCAGGTATTCGCCATCTTCAAGGCCCTCTTGCTGGGAGACTTGAGAGTGTGACAAGATAGCAAACTGGGTGGTGCCTACGCACACCCAGGCCTCGGAAGGCCATAGCTATATTAATAACAAGGAACCAAACTCTTTCATGAAATGATTGGAACAGTATGCATCATCCATAAATCGGTTGCCTCTGGGTTGTAACTGAAAGGAGCTTTCGGCTCATCCCTCTCAAAGTGTGGCCAGGGTGTCCGTGACATCCTGGAGGTCCTCCCGCAGGTCGCCGTTGTCACCAACCTGCTTCTCCAGCCTCGTCGCAAGCCCCCGAATGGCGCTGATGGTGTATCGGTACCGCCTCCAGATATTTGGATGCGAACTTGCAAGCACGCTGGTGACGAGTTGCAGCGCCGCGACAATAAAACGCAGAGCGACAAGTGACGAGTTCGGCGACAACGACTGTTTTTGTTGCTGTTGTTGTTGGTCTTCCTCCGGAATGTCCCAGGCGGCGATGCGTGTCGCCAGATGCAGCCACTCCTCCCTGCTCCCCGGGTGCTCGTTCTCGACGATGGGGAGCAGAATGCGTACAATCTCGATGCCGCGGGAAAAGGGATCATCATCAACCCCGCTGGTGCCACTGCCACTTCCGCTCCCGCTCCCTCTGACGGTCAAGCCAGTTTCGGCTACTCGGAGAAGATCATCGCTTAGCACTTTGAAGCCATCCTGCGCCAAGAAGGCCTCGACGCCTTCCTCGATGGCGGTGATCCCCTCTAGAGCCACGAGGACGGGGCGACGGAAGTCAAGCTTGCTAGAGGCGGCACGGTTGGCCTTGTAGAGCTCAATCAACATGTCGCACAGGCCCGCCGCCTCCTTGCGGAGCACCTCGCTGTCGTCCTCCCGCAGCCAAATGGCCAGGCACCTGACAGCCGAGAGCACTAGCGGGTCATCACCGACGTTGTGCTTTAAGGAGTCCCATGCTATGGTAAGGTGGGAACCTCGAGAGGTCTTTGCCTCTCCCGTGCGGGCGTCCGGGTGAAGGCCCAGGGCGCCTGCGACGGATGCATCCCATCGGTCGCGCAGGAACTCGATCGCCACCGACATGGCTTCCGACATGTTCTTCCTAATCTTTAGGAGTAGGTCGGGCGGCATGGACAAGTACGGCGTTGCAGCCACGCTACTTGAGTGGTCATCGTCGGGCGGCTTGACGCCGTCCAAGGACCTCACTAGATAGCCGATGAAACAAGATATGACATCGAAATCCGACGCCAGCCGCCGGGACGTGGCGTCGTAGTCTGGGCTATTCAGTTGCTCAAGTAAGGTGGGGAAGGAAGACCGGAGGTCTATGAGGAGGAGGTTGATGAATAGGTACGAAAAGGGCTTCTCCGCCTTGCTGTCTGCGTTTGTGAAGAGCAAGGCTGGAGATTGTAAAGGGTACACCTGGAGCAGTGTGGCCGCCAGATTGACATAAGCCGCCCTCGCTGCAGCTGTGGGGCGGCTAGAGGCAAGATTCCGAATGTGGTTCACAAGCGTCCTTAGCCATGTCGGATTCCTCGGGAGAAGCTGGCGATGAACACGGACGGTTAGTGGGGTGGAAATTCAGGGGTATTAAAATGAAGGACTAAAAAGATCAAACATACCTCTCCGTCAAGCCTCCTCAGCAGCCCAGCTAAGAAGCTCAGCAGGGTCACTGCATCGGTTCCTGAAAATGAGGAAATCACGGCCTGGAGCACTTGCTCGATCTTGACAGCTAGTGCACCCCTGGTCCCAGCCACAGCCACGGCCGTAGAGTTTAGGAGAGCGTACGAGAGGACGTCTAGGACGAGGGGCTGGGAAGGAGCTATTTCTATGAGGCTGCTCATATCGTCGATCCCCGTGAACTCCTGGGCACCTTCTGGAAAGCTGACAAGAGACAAAAGAGTCTGGATAATGAGGGGGGTCGTGGCCTCGGAGCTGCATGAACGGTACGGATACGTGTAAGCACTCTGCACAAGTTACCAAAGCGTCGTGTACGCTAGCTGGGGGCTCACCTCTGAAGGATGGCACTGGCAAGCAATGGAATCCTGCCTACCAGTTTCACATCGCGCCTTGATTCCTCTGGGAGGAGAAGGGTGAAAGTATGAATCACTGCCACTGCAAGATCCAGCATGTCTCTGCTGTCGCTCTGTGAGGACGCGGATGCTGCAACCCCCGTCCGGAGGAGACGGTCCAGGAACTTGGACGGGATACATTTCCAAAGCTCACTGACGGCTTTCTCATCATGCCTCAGCTCTGGAGAATTGTCGAGAACGGATTTGAGTAGTGCAAGACCAACAAATCTCGAGGTGTCGTTCTTGGTTCTGAGGAGCTCTTGGATCCTCTCGATGGAGCCTCGCTCAGCGGCCGGCGTTTCTCTACTTTGGTCATGGGCTGGCTGCGAGGAGCTTTGCTCTGGTGAGACAGTGGCCATTCCAGACGAGAAACTCAGCCCGTTAGCAGGCAGTCTGGTAGAATGAGGAAATGGGCAAGTGTGGGTATGAAATGAAAGCGTGGCTTCACGAGAATGCCACTGGACGGATTATCCCACACACGTTGTAGGCAAGATAATTAGTACGTAGTACTTGAGGTAGCTCAGTTTCATATTGTTTATGGGCTACATGTATGTATCCACGATAAGTGGCGGCATGAGGCCTTATCGGCCAGCTGACAGTCGATAACACAGCACAGCGATAAACCACCGCAAACTAGCTCTCTATCCCTAATCGCTAGCCTCGGACGCCCAGTACACTCGAGTTGTCAGCCTCGGGAGCCTATCCATAGACCAAACCATTCTCAGTAGCCGGACCGAATTCCCCACTGAAGATGGGAATGGATAGTATCCCCAGCTTACCATGGAACGGTCGTATCATCTAAACACAAGCGACAACATCGGCGGGTCCTCCAGCTCGGAAGCCTCGTCATCTGCACAGGCGCGATCGCCAAACCCGACCCACCGGCAACAACGGACCCACGACGGGACCGACGAGCCCGACTTCCTCGTAGCCGATGACGATGACGACGACTACAATCGCCCGGAAGTTGCCGTCTTCGACGAGGACCCGCTTCGCGACACCCCAGATGAGCCGCTCTCCTTCAAAAGGAAGCAGAAGCAGAGCATATTCTCCCAGCCATCCCGCTTCTTAGCTGCCCTGACGGGCGGCGGCGGTGGCGGCAGCAGCAGCAGCGCGAGGAGTAACGAGCAGCCGCCGCGGCGCCCGTCTGCAGCCTCGCTGGCCACGCCGTCGAACACACCCCTCGAGGGCATGCGATCCCCTCGGAGGAGCAACAACAATAACAATGGCGGCGGAGGCGGCGCGGGGGCGAAGGACGGCGTGGCGCACGACTGGTACGTCGAAGGGCCCGGCCGGCGCGTCGGCTACGAGGACCTGACGGCGATCGACTGGATCTTCGAGTACACCAAGGAGCGGCAGCGGCTGCGGGTGCTCTACTCGAGCGCGTCGGGCCTGGTGGGCTACGCGCGGCAGCTGCTCGACGCCAGCCAAGTCTGGATCGTGCTGGTGCTGACGGGCCTGGCCGTGGGCACGGTCGCCGCGGCCATCGACGTCACGACCGACTGGCTGGGCGACCTCAAGATGGGGTACTGCGCCTCCGGGTCGGACGGCGGCGCCTTCTACCTGAACAAGGGGTTCTGCTGCTTCGGCTACGACGAGTGGTCCAAGTGCGTCGGCTGGAGGCCCTGGGCGGCTGCGCTGGGGATCAGGTCCGCCGGCGGGAAGTGGTTTATAGAGTACTTCTTCTTTCTACTGTTTTCGGTACGTTGCGGCCGCGGGCTTGAAGACGGCAAAATCGGTCCCCCTTCCTCTCACCTCTCCCACTGACCGCTCAACCCCCTTTTGGAGGCTGTGGCTGGTTGAAGCTAACAAGCGGATCTATGCAGGTTACATTTGCTCTTTGCGCCAGCGTGCTGGTAATGGAGTACTCAGTATATGCCAAGCACAGTGGTATCCCTGAGATCAAGACTGTCCTGGGAGGCTTCATAATCAGGAGGCTGTTGGGCGCGTGGACTTTGGTGACGAAGTCGTTGGGCTTGGTAAGGCTGCACGCCCATGATACCCCCCCTATACCCCCCGATACATCCTTTCATGAGGCTGTGTCTCTATCTCATAGCTTCCCAATGTCTGACCAGAACCGCAGTGTCTGTCAGTCGCATCTGGAATGTGGCTAGGCAAGGAGGGACCACTTGTCCACGTCGCCTGCTGTTGTGCAAACCTACTCATTAAACTTTTCTCGAATATCAACAACAACGAGGGTAAGTCACTTTGGCCATTGTCGGGTGCAGGTGCAGCAGGTTCAGGTGTAGGTACAGTCGTACAGACGCATGCAATCTAACATTACCTCTCATACCAGCTCGGAAACGGGAAGTATTATCTGCTGCAGCAGCCTCGGGCATATCTGTAGCCTTTGGCTCGCCAATCGGTGGAGTGTTGTTCAGCCTGGAGCAACTTTCGTACTACTTCCCGGACAAGACCATGTGGCAGAGTTTTGTCTGCGCCATGACTGCAGCCGTGACGCTGCAGGCGTTTGATCCTTTTAGGTCGGGGAAGCTCGTCATGTATCAAGTCAAGTACAGCTCTTCATGGCATGCGTTTGAGCTGGTCCCCTTTGCGTTCTTGGGGATAATAGGAGTAAGTGCTAACACAAGACACACTCCACGTTCCAATCCCCACCCATCTCTCTTATACTGAATGCTGACTTGGATCCTCAAAACTCCTTCAGGGCATCTACGGCGGGCTTTTCATCAAGGCAAATATGAGGTTCGCCGAGTGGAAGAAGTCGACTTCCTGGGTGCCTGGACCAATCGCTCAGGTGGCAGCAGTTGCTTTGCTCACTGCAGTGATCAACTATCCCAATCTGTACATGCGAGCGCAGAACTCAGAGCTGGTATCGTCCCTGTTCATGGAGTGCTCCAAGGTGCTCGACGACCAGTTCGGGCTTTGCAAGACAGGGGCGGCGTCGGCGAGTACAATCGTGCTACTGCTCTTCGCTGCCCTGCTAGGCTTCTTCCTGGCAACCATCACCTTCGGTCTCATGATCCCCGCCGGCATCATCCTCCCATCCATGGCGATCGGCGCTCTTACGGGCAGGGCAGTTGGGATCGTGATGGAGATCTGGCAACACAACCACCCCAACTTCTTTCCTTTCCAGTCGTGCGAGCCCGACATCCCCTGTGTGACCCCAGGGACGTACGCCATCATCGGAGCGGCGGCGACGCTGGCTGGGGTGGCCAGGATGACTGTCTCCATCGTCGTCATCATGTTCGAGCTCACCGGGGCGTTGACGTACGTGCTCCCCATCATGGTGGCCGTCATGATCTCCAAGTGGGTGGGCGACGCCTTCTCGCGCCGGGGCATCTACGAGTCCTGGATACACTTCAACGAGTACCCTTTCCTCGACAACAGCGAGGAGATGGTCATCCCGGACATACCGGCGTCGCAGATCATGACACGCATCGAGGACCTGGTCGTGCTGACCGCGGTCGGCCACACCATCGGCAGCCTGCAGCACATCCTCGACACCCATCAGTACCGGGGCTTCCCCGTCGTGTCAGACCCGCGAGACGCCATCCTGCTCGGCTACATCTCCCGGGCCGAGCTGGCCTACAACCTCCACACCTGCACCCAGCCGCCCCGATCTCTACCGCTGGAGACCGAGGCCTACTTCTCGCACCAGCCCATGGCGGATCCCCGCACCACGCTGGATCTGCGGCCCTGGATGGACCAAACACCCATCACCCTGTCGTCGCGGTCGAGCCTGCACCTCACGGCGACCTACTTCCAGAAGCTGGGACTGAGATATGTGCTATTCAGCGACAAGGGCGCACTCCAGGGCATCCTCACGAAGAAGGACGTGTGGTATGTGTTGAACGGCGCCGAGGAGACGCGGAGAACAGGTGGCCTGGCTCGCGATATTGGGGTAGAGACAGGCATCACCAGAGAGGACGGTGAGGGCGAGCACAGAGGCTTGCTGAGAGATGGCGGGGTCGATGAACCATCTAGCCCAGGGGTAGACGGCGTGTCAATATTGTAGATCTAGGTAGGTACCTACTGTTCTATTGGCTTGTACGTATAGGTCAATAAATACCTGGGTAAGTACCTAGTGATGTATGCATAGAGAACTTACAGGCGGATTGGAATCTACGAAGTCGTGCGGGAGATGAATGTATGGACTCCAATCTGAAGCTGTACGGAGTATGCCAGCCACATATGGATACTGCCATGAAGTCTGGGCCATGTTGCATCATGCAGTTGAGCGGTTAGGTTGAGTCTGTTGGGCGCATGCCGATGCAGCGCCCACTGAACTGGAAATTCTAGGTACAGTACCGACCACTATCTTGGTCTAAATTTAGCGGGCTCGCTAGCATGAGCCCCCTGACCTCGGGCGCTAGATGTCACTGGCTCCCAGCCTCTTTGCGGTCCTGTGACCCCTGTCGACAACGGCTTGTAGAGACATGCTACGCCGCACAATGGAGATGGTCCAAATGGCGGCTGATGCACGAGGATCTGGTGGCGCCACAGGTTAGCATGGAAATTGCTGAATTTGGTGGGATGGATGACACCCAACAATTGGGGGTGAAGTATGCACTTTACCCTGGGGAAAAAGAAACTTGGAATATTGCCACGATTCCATGCCGCCCACCACCACAGCAAGATGTCAGACAGCAAGCTGTCAACTTCTTCTGCACTAATTGCTAACTATCACGTCACGCAAATGACACCCGCGACCCTGGAAGTGGCTCATTGATCAGTCATACCCTTTTTCCTTTCTTCATTTTCATTTTTTGTTCTTCCCACGTTCCTCCCCTCGAACATATCTCGGCTATGGACCGCCCACCAAAAACTGGCCCCCGCTGAAGTCATCATGCGACTGAACACGGCGAGTCGCAAGCTTCTGTGGTTGTCACTCATCTGGAGCCTGCCGGGACTGCAGCACCATGGCGCCGCGGCGAAGACACACGTCGCGCCCTCCACGGTGACGGAGCTGTGCGAGGCAAGGACGATAAACTACATCACACACACCTTGCCGCAGCAATGCCTACGCACGTCGTGGTCCAGCACCAATGCTATTGTCCAGGACGGCGCATCCCCTACCCCGACCGCAGTCCATGCCTCAGGACAAGATGCGCAGCAGACAGCAAGCCCGTCAACCCAGGGGGATCCCCAGACTGACCCCTCGGCCTCGTCCCTGGCTTCGGCCTCTGCCTCTGCCTCTGCTTCTGTATCTGCAGGCGAGCAGGCTGCAGACGGCCAGGTAAAGAAAGGAGACAATGGAGAAGGAAGCGACCAGCAGGACAAGGACAATGACAAAGATAAGGTCAGAAAAAACGACAGGGATCAGAAGAACAAGGACCAGGACCAGGACCAGGACCAGGATCAGGACCTCGCAACCAGCTCCTTCATGTCCTTCGAAGAATGGAAAGAGCTCCAGCTCAAGAAGGCTGGCCAAGACCCAGCCGCCCTCAAGGCCAGGAAGCAGCACGAAAGGGAACGGGACGACCCTCAGTCCTCCCACCAGGACCTCGACAGCATCGGCGACGATGGGGAGATAAATCTCGACTTTGATGCCCTCAACGAAAAGGTGTCCGAGATTACGGCGTCTTCGGCTAGCGGTGGCGGCGGTGGTAGGCATGAGGCGACAAGGGAGGTGAAGAAAGAGGAAGACAAGGAAGACGTGGTCCTCTACGGCGACGGCACGACGCAGTACATCCGGAGCAAGGACGCAGGCATAACGTGCAAGGAACGATTCTCGTATGCCTCGATCGACGCCGGGGCGACGGTGCTCAAGACGGGCCCGCGGGCCAAGAACCCGCGGGCCATTTTGGTCGAGAACAAGGACTCGTACATGCTGCTCGAGTGCGCCCAGCCGAGTAAGTACGTCATCGTCGAGCTCAGCGACGACATCCTCGTCGACACGGTAGTGCTGGCGAACTTCGAGTTCTTCTCCAGCATGATCCGTACCTTCCGCGTCAGCGTCAGCGACCGCTATCCGGTCAAGGTGGAGAAGTGGAAGGACCTAGGCACCTTCGAGGCGAGGAATCAGCGGGACATCCAGGCCTTCCTGGTCGAGCACCCGCAGATCTGGGCAAAGTACATACGGATCGAGTTCCTGAGCCACTACGGGAGCGAGTTCTACTGCCCCATCTCCCTGCTCCGAGTCCACGGCACCCGCATGATTGACTCGTGGAAAGAGGCCGAGGGCGGGCGGGACGACGAGGAGGAGCTCGTGAGCGAGGCTGCGCCTCCGGCCCGCGAAGGAGTGGAGGCATCAGCCGCTATCACGCCCGAACAGAACGAGACGGCAGCCATGTCCGAGTCGCAACCGGAACCAGCCTCCTCCTCGGAGCCTGCGGAGGCTGCGGAGGCTGTGGCCACCAAGCCCGAAACCCCCCTGTCGGTCGTCACCGAAGTTGGGCTCTCCCCCTGGCGCCCCATCTTCCGTGATTTCTCATCTATGGAGACGTGCGAGATGCCCGCCCCCACGGCGACAGAGGCGCCCACGCACGACTCCGGAGCCGAGGGTGCTCGCAAGACTTCCACCTCGGTCACCGCAGCAGACTCGCCCAGCGCAGGGTCGCCTCCCGAGTCGTCAGTCTCCACGGAAGCACCATCAGGGGGGAAAGATGTCCCTGTGTCTTCGTCTGGATCTGTTTCAGCCCGAGCAGACTCCCAGCCAAAGTCATCGTCCCCTGGGGCAACAGCAGCGAATGCCAGTCACCCTGACCCGGCCGCTTCGGCATATACCAGCATCGTTCCATCACCATCACCACCACAATCATCGTCATCCCCATCGGGTGCCTCCTCAACCATGGATGCACCACAGAAACAGCAGCAGCAACAACAACAACAACAACAACAACAGCAGCAGCAGCAGAAGCAACATCAACAGCAGAAGCAACAACAACCATCACAAGCCGCCTCCCGCGCAGTCCCTCCCAAGCCCGACTCACGGTCCAACTCGTCCACATCAGTCTCCAAGCCCTCCTCGCCGCCAGGGGCCAGACCGCCCACGCCGCCCAACCCCAACCAAAAACCCACAAACACGATCCCGTCCGCCCCAGCGGCCAACAAGACGAGGACGAACGCGAACCCAGGCCCCGCAGCCGCCTCTCCAACGGTCCAGGAGAGCTTCTTTAAGACGGTGGCCAAGCGGCTGCAGCTGCTCGAGTCCAACACGTCCCTGTCGCTGCAGTACATCGAGGACCAGTCGCGCTTCCTGCAGGAGGCGCTGACTAAGATGGAGCGGAAGCAGATCTCGCGCGTCGACTCCTTCCTCGACAGCCTCAACCGCACCGTCCTGGCCGAGCTCAGGTCCGTCCGGCAGCAGTACGACCAGATCTGGCAGAGCACCGTCATCGCCCTCGAGTCCCAGCGGGAGCAGTCGCAGCGCGAGGTGGTGGCCCTCTCGTCGCGCCTCAACCTCCTGGCCGACGAGGTCGTCTTCCAGAAGCGCATGGCCATCCTGCAATCCCTCCTCCTGCTCGCCTGCCTCGTCCTCATCGTCTTCTCGAGGAGCTTTGGCTCCGCCTCGTCCTCCTTCATGGTCCCCGGCTCCTTCTCGGTGGGCCTTCCGGCCTCCCCCCCTCGCTCGGCCGGAGTACCACCGCGCACCACTGCCCCGGGCTTCTACGGGCTGAACAGCTCGCCCTCCCCCGCTCCTTCTCCGGCCTCGAGGGGCCTGCGGGGTGTCCACACGGCGTCGTCGTCGAATGGCCGCCTCAGCCCCGGCGTCGCGGCTGCCACCCTCCAGCAGCAGCAGCCGCCGCCGCCGCAAATGGCCCTGCGCAAGCGCGGCAGCTACGGGGACAAGACCCTGCCCTTGACCCCGACGTCGGAGTACGGCAGCGGCCGCGAGGCGACGGGGACGCCTTCGATCCACGTGGTCGACAACGACGACGTCTACGACGTAGGGGTTGTGGGGTCCATATCCCGGCCCGGCTACTTCGACGACGCCGCCAACGCCGGCCATGCTGGCGGGTTCGCCTCGCCGCCGCCCCTCGGGCTGTCGGGCAGCAACGGCGGTGGCGGTGGGAGTGACGCCTCCGCGGACGACGCGGTCGCCACCCCCCCGCCGATTCGCAACGAAGGCCCCGCGAGTATGTCCGAATCCCTGGACATGGATGGTGACGGACCCTCGGAGGTCGAAGGCGCCGGCGGCGGTGCTGGGGAGGACGGCGCTCTGGTCGCCGACGCCGTGACAGAGTCCCGTCCTCCCCTGACCAGGACTGCGCTGTCCGAGATGGACAGCTCCCGCAAGCCGCTGCCGGCCTTGCCGGAGGACCCTTCCCAGGGAGAGGAAGGACAACCTTAAGAGGCTGCATACCACATAGAGCCAGATAGATGATACCCTTTGCATGAATTAAAAGCACATAAGTTTCACTTTTCAAATGGATGGTCTTGATCCTGATATGGAGCTACAGTCACAGTGACATCAGCGGACGATGCCATGCCCGACCGGGCACATGCCCATTTTGCAAAGCTTGCCACCGCTCGCTGTCTGCGAATGATTAACACCTACTCAAGGACGCTCGCTCTTGTAACCACCTAGCTACCCGTCTCCTACCGAGGTACCTAAGGTAGATACCTGTCTTCCCAAAGCAACCTCCTGCTTAAAGCGATAGGAAAAGCAAAAGTCGGTCAAACATAACGATTGGTCACATCTCTACCCGATGAGTGAGGAACTTCCCGATCTCCTAAACTGCCTTTTGGCAAAACTATCGATGAACAATCTAGCCCCTCCCGCTTGTAAGCATATATATGCATTGGCTCACCCCTTTTTACGCCCTGAGACGAACAATTCCCCCCTGGACCACCAAATGGTCAAAGCGAACCAAAGGCAAACGAATGCCTCGGATAGCCCAAGTGTGTCTCTCGCCATGTCAACCCCTCTCCATCGCCCTCAATCACACATCGCCAGCCAGAAAGCAAAACAGAAAACGGGAAATAATGGATATTGACCAAAAGTGATCGCATCTCGCATCTAATCCATGCAAAAAAAATAAAAAGAAGAAAAAAGCCTTTTCCGTCAACTCCCACCTTCATCTTCATCATCTGACAACATCTCTCGACCAGTCTGTAGTATCCGCAATCCTTCCCTTCCCCATAACTTAGCCTTGATACACAGATGGCATCCATCTAGCAGCTTTTCTATATAGCAAACAGGTCAAGAGCGATGTTGCTTGCGCCAAGTAAAAAGATAACGTAACCTAACTGATGATTGTGCCAAAGTTGGTGTTAAGCACAAGGGGCGAACGGCCATGAACGGCCTTAATATGCAGTTAATGGGCCGGTGTACTGAACGTCTGACAGCAAGGCTGAAGGCAGCCGCCTGGATGGCTGTACCTCGGATGCCAGCTTAAACATAGAGTTGCTGGATCGCTGTCTCATAGTCGTATTCCTCCAGGGCTGCCAGCCTGGTTCCGCGGTCGTACTGAGAGCGTCGACGCCGCTGCTCGTCGCGGAAGTGTTGCCCGGCATTTGGGGTGAAAAGACCTTCTTCACGTCAGTCTCACAACCCATGGGTGGGGTGGAAGAAGCCTGATGAGGCGGTTCAGTAAACTCACCAACATGCTCGGCGTTCTCACAGCTCCTCTTCATCTTTGACTGGTTGTCCGGCTCGGGGAAGGGTTCTTCTTCCCCTGCGTATTCTGGCATCGGGCCGTTGGACGTGAAGTACAGCTGCAGAATCCGCCATCGGTCAGCAAACTGGCAGGCATGACTGCAAAGCGTCAGGAGGGACTGAGTACCTTGGGCCGATAGTGCGGCGCTTCCAGCATGACAGAGCTGTTGCGGAACTTCTGGACGAGACAGTCCTTCCCCTGGATGGCTAGAGATTCAAGGTCAGCAAATGTAGCCCTTTGCTGTCAGCAGCCTGTGCGGGCGACAGCACTTACTTGCATACGAGATCTCGGCAACCTTGTCGCTTTTGAAGCAGTTCCTGTAATTATATCAGCATTTTCAAGGTATTGATACTAAGGAAGATGAAGGTCGACCCGCGTACCAGCGTTGATTGCCGCGAGCATTCACGAACTAGAGAAATATGGTGTCAGCATGGAGCAGCAGATGATTGCTTGTCTCGGGTGTGTACATACATCGATGATATCAAGTGGCTGCAAGAGAGACCTCGAGTTAGCAATGCTTAAGAATAATCTCGAAGCAAGGCGTCGGGGAACTCACATCGACGAAGTTGATGAATGCATATCCAACACTAGAGATAAAGAGGGTCAGAACCAATTGACAAAGATAAACTATAGCTACGGCACACTTGGAAGTACATGGAACTAACTCACTTGCAGTCGTTGGCGAAATCGATCCGCAGATACATGAAGTCGTACTTCCCCCAGCTGGACTCATCCACGATGCGCTTCAGCATCGCTTGGTCGACTTTGTTCGGGATGTTGCGTAGCATGATCTGCTCCATGTTAGCCAGTGGAACACCGCTGAAGGCGACCTCACGTGGGGCACTTACGGTTGTGCGGACATCAATGCCCTCCCGGATGCGGTTCACGTCGACGTGGTTATGATGGCCGGCCGCGTTGTAATACGGCGAATTGCGATTGACGCGAATGGCATTCTGACGCCGTCCGTCGTGTCGGTTGTACGGCTGGAGCTGTCTCGGGCTGGTGACATCCTGCTGGCTAGGAGGAGCAGCCGGCGGCGCAGGGCTTGGGTACAGAGGGGCGATGCCTCCATAACTCGGCATGCTCGCCATCGTAGGGCTGCCCTGCGGCAGTCGCTCCAGAAGGTACGGCGCAGGGGCATGGAAGTGCCGGACAATGAACGGGTGAGAATAGTAAGACACATGAGGGCTGACTTGTAGTCCGACATGGGGAGGGGTTGGATGTCCGGGGGTAGCCAGCGTGGGGTTTGACTGCGGAGTCTTGGCCAGCGCAAGGCTCTGGAAGATGTCAAAGTCCTGGAGTGTTGAGTTCCTGACCGGAGTGGCCAGAGGGGTGGGAATGGGAGTGGCGATTCCGGCATGAGTATCCGGCTGGAAAGCAAGAGTGGTATTCTTGTGGAAATTGATGATGACGTTGATTCCCTACAGCCAGTTGAATGAGCAATCGCCCCTCGAGCGTGTGGAGTCAGAGAAAAATTGCTGGGATGCATACATCAAGAGTGGCGCCGTTGTATTTGGAGACAGCGCCAAAGGCGACAGCTGTGTCGGAGTACTCGACAATAGCCTTGAATGTGCCCGGCTCATTGCTGGACGCTCTCTGGAGGGCGAACACGTCGCCCTCGGAGCACAGGAGTTCAACAACAACAGCCTCAACTTGAGCCGCACTCCGATCTTGGCCAGCGCAGGCTACTGCAAAGACGCTTAGCTGGCCCTCACAGTCCGTTGCAGGGTGGACGTGGGTGTTGGTGATCTGTGCCCGCTGGTGAGCCACTCCCCAAAACCCGGGGTCAACACCGAGTGCGAAAGTGGCCGCCACATACCTGGACGAACTCTATCGGGCTCACAAAGCCGGCGATCCAGCTGGGGGCAAGAGTCGGGATGCTTTCATGAACCTTACAAGCATCCCTGATGTTGGTAAACCGGATGTAGGCAGCGTAGCCCTTGATGGTGATCTGTCTGCCTCCGTGATAGGGAGCTCCATGCCCATCCAAGCTCTGAATATAATGTCAAAGTTTCGAACAATTTACGAGCAAAAAGGAGGGCAACCTACCGACAACATGCGCTCGACATCAAGTGGAGCAATAGCACCGGCCACATGCAGGGCCCGCGAGACGACGAGGTAGCGAGAGATATGAAGCTCGGTGCTTAGAGCTGGCGATACGCACACAACATGCTGATGTGCTTCGAGAGCCTGAGCCGAGACGGCAGAAGAAGGTTCCGTAGATCCCCGAGCAACCACCGGAGTGGAGAAAGGCCGGAACGCCGATGCTTTCGCCGAGAGCTTCTGCTCCCGTTTGCGGGCAGGCGTGTTGCCCGAGATAAACGGGTCTTTCTCGATACTCCCCGGACCACTGCGATAAGGAGTAGTCGACTTTGTCGAAAAAGTGCTTCCGTCGGCCTCGGACGAAGTTGAGGGCAGAGGATTGATCAGCTTGACCGACTTGGCCGAGTTTTCCTCGGGGGAGAAGGCAGTGAGCCGGGTGTCTGGAGTGCCCTCATGCATGTACGAGTCGGCTCCTCCACTGGAAGAATGCGGAGAGGAAGGATTGAACCCTGCTTCTCTCGCCTGCGACTGTGCCATACTAGCTGTGGGGTTGGGGAGGAGCCAAGCGCTGGGTGAGTCGTGGGCAGTGAAGACGCAGAGATGATGGGGGGAGAGGAGGTGTGTTGCAACCGAGAAGAGGGCCCGGTTTGGTGTAGAGAAAACACAGGGTTGGTGCGAACGTGGGGATTATGATAAACGCGGGTTCCCCGTCAGAGTGAGGAGAAGGAGAGAAGAATCTTGAAAAGATTCTGATGGAAGAGTTGAGGCAGGTCTGGCGCGGGGGAGGAAAGGAACCCCAACAATCGACGAAACGAAGGGAAGAAGGAAAGTAGTCGAAAGAGACGGGAGAATCGGAGAACTTGTGACCAACCGTCGGCGGCTGCTGCTTCTTTGGGATATTCTTTCTTCACAGGGAAAGAAGCGACTTATTCGAATACAGCAACCTACCAGGCTGGAAGGAGCGACCTCATCTATCACCGGCAGTGATTGTGCAGGGCTTTGATCACAAACCTTGATTTGGGCTTTCACTGGGCGACTTTGTCGATCCAGCAGTTCACGAAAAGCTGAGACTATATGAGCAGTTGAGGAAGGCAAGTGAAAGGTGACCCGCGAACCACGTCGTTATTTTTGGGGGTGATGGGATGAAAGACTGACATTAACATGGGGGCGGAGACTCGAGAGGGTATAAAAAGGAGCATGAAAAGCTGCCTCCCTCGAACATCAGGTAGGAGGCACGTACACAACCACGGCCCATATGCAAAAAACTGCCAGGAGTTCCCTATCCTAACCAGCCCTTTCCGAAATTCGTCGTCGGATCAGATAATACTTACCCCCTAACGAACGCCTCCATTTGTGTAGAACATGGTGAGGTGATGACATTGCCGCGTTGGATGAAGGTCTAGACTAAGGTGACATGGGAGAGACATTATGTGGTTAACACATGTCATTGGCCGCTCACCGTCGTTGCGTTGGAGTTGTCCCCACATATTCCGTACCGTCTCGGACTCTCGATCTCCAGACTTCTCGCCACGATGTGAACAATCCGACATCGCAACGCCTAGAAGGATTTCCATTCAAAATATGTGACACACGTGTTAGCAAATCTGGCTTCTGAGGGTCGGTTGGCTTCTATTTTGATTTTTGAAACCGTCCAGTACACCCTCCCGTCTCGCCCACAATCTCGGCTGCCAACTCGTTTTCTATGACGTGTTCCCTCCTCCTGCCTGATAGCCTGCCTCTTCTCCATTAACCGTGAATCCTGAATGCCTGTTAACGACTGTGTCAGGTAGGCTGAAAACGAAACTATTACGCCTACTAAAGAAAATCTGCACATCCTCCATCGAGTCCATCGAGATCGTTTAACGTCCGGCTAAGAAGCGCTATCACGTAAATGCGAGTCAGGCTACCGGACTGTTGAGCGCCAGGGGCGAGGTGTATTCACCCACGCCTTTCTCCTTACGAGAAGCGAGAGCCTCTCTCTCAGATTCTTTGTTTGCGCCGTGAGCGAGCGAGTCAAGATGCCTCGCAAAGCGCAGATATATGACGACTACGCCTCGGCTGTTCCCGAAGTGCGACAGAATGAGCAGTGCCTCCCGCGGAGTTTGGGTGTTCCTAGCTGACCAGCCATGCCATCTCCAAGATCATCCTCGCCTCTACCGACTCGGACTTCCTGGACCAGCTTATCCCCGCCATCAAAGATGCATCGACGAGCGGCCGCATGAACTATCTCGTCCAGAGCTTCTCACAGTTTGCCGAGGACCGCGAAGCTGACATCGAGACCATCGGGTTGACGAAACATGACGAGTTTCTGAGTTCCGTTAACCAGCTCCAGAGGGTTCGGGAAGGAACCGTCACCTTGACGGCAGAGATTCTAGAATTGAACCAGAAGATTCAGTCGAGCACTCAGGGGTTAGCGGAGCAGAAACAGAAGTTAGTCGACACCAGGGCAGTCCGTCAGAACATCGCCGATGCTGCCGAAGCATTGAAGGAGTCCCTCAAGATCCTGCATGCTGTCAATCATGCCCACGACCTCATCCGCAAGAGGAAGTACTACGGGGCTCTCAAGTCACTCGAAGATCTTCAGAATGAATACCTCATCCCAAACATCCAAAACAAATACTCGACCCAGTACCAGCTGGCAGACTTGATCCAGAAGTCCGTTCCCGCGTCGCAAAGGTCAATATCCGAGGCAGTCATGACCGATCTGAATACGTGGCTCTTCCGCATCCGGGAGACATCACAGTTTCTTGGCGAGGTGGCCTTTTACCACACGGAGATGAGGCGGACGCGGCAGCGTGAGCGAGTAGAGAACAACGAGTACCTCAACCGCTTCAAGCTGAACTCTGCGATTGAGCTCGTCTTTGATGAGAGCGAAGAGTTCGACGTGCTGGACAACGAGGAACTGAAGGTCGACTTCAATCCCCTGTTCGAGTGCCTCCATATCCACGACGCTCTCGGCCAACTCGACAGGTTCCGACCTGACTACGCAGCGACGAGGAGGCAACAGAAGGACCTGCTGATGCCCAACTCAGTGGACCTTGAGAAGGACGATGAGACCTCGCTGAGCAGCCTCCTGGAGGGGATCGCTGGCTTCGCCATCATAGAGAAGGCGACAATGCAGCGGGTTCCCCAGCTCCGTTCCTCTGTCGATGTGGACGAGCTGTGGGACTCGATGTGTCGGACGGCAATCACGCTCACCTCCAAGGCCCTGAAGACTGTCACCAACGCCGAGGTGCTGCTCAAGATCAAGGGGGTGATTGCACTGTTCATCCAGACGATGGAGGGATGGGGCTACTCGGTGTCAATGCTGGATAACTTCCTCCTGACACTGTTTGATAAATATGCCGAGCTGCTGAAGCGTCGTTTCAGTGATGACTTCCAGGAGGTATGGCTCTATCTTCAGTTTCGTGAATCATCCTCCCCTTGGAGGATGGATGGCTGGCTAATCGCAGACCTGGACAGATTGTCTCAACTGATGACTACATGCCGATGGCAATCAACAATATGGAGGAGTATGAGAAAGTTGTCAATGTCAGCTGGTTCGCTCAAGAGAAGCCGGCAGAGGAACTCAGGTGAGTACTCATGCGATGCTGCTCCCTATTTGTTTCTGGTCGATACTCGATGATCCTTTACTAAACTCGATGCTTCCCAGCTTCCCCTGTGTCCTGCCATTCTCTCAGATGTACCCTCTCTGCTGCATAGACATCAGGAACTTCCTCAACCAGTTCTATTTCTTTTCGGACGACCACTTCCAGCACCCGAGCATCATCGACGAGACACTCAGGAGGTCTCTGGACTCCCTCCTGACCGAGAAAGTGTGCCAGTCGCTGGTTGAAAGACTCAACTCCCAGTACCTTGGCCAGATCGTCCAGATTCTCATTAACTTGGAGCATTTCGAGACGGCCTGCCAAGAGCTGGAACAGCTTCTGATCCGAGCACGATCTTCCACCTCCGCCGGTGGGCCGGTTCAGCTGACCGCCACCGAGCAGTTCCGCAGCAACAAGAAGACCGCTGAGAAGCGCATCTTCGAGCTCGTCAACTCGAAGATCGACGATCTCGTCGATACCGCCGAGTACGACTGGATGGCTCTCAACCCGCAACCTGAGCCGAGCAACTTCATCCAGACATTGACTAGATATCTGTCCAATATCATGAGCTCGACCCTCCTCGGCCTTCCGCGAGAGATCAAGGAACTGATCTACTTCGATGCTCTGAGCCACGCAGCAGAGAAGATCCTGGTAAGAAACACTTGAGACAGGCGTGAGGATGCAGAGCAGAAGCCGGTATATACTGCGTGCTGACACAGATAACGGACAGGGTCTGCCGATGGCCTCTGATGTGAGGCGCATCAATCCTAACGGTGCCCAGGCCATGGCCACGGACGTCCGATTCCTCATTCAGTTTGTGGACAGCCTCGAGAACGCCTTCATGCTGAGACAGACTCTCGACGAGCTTGAGCAAACCGTCGACCTGATGACATCAGCCAACAGCGACGAGTTCTTCGAGGCTGCTGTGCGGAACAAGAAGTACCCCCGCGTCAATGCTATGAATGGGCCCATCCTCCTGGAGAAGTATGGTCATGTCTCTCTTCAATCGACTCTTCTAAGCTCTGAGCGAGCGGGTCAGGTGATGCTAACATTCTACCCCCAAGACTCACCAACACCGTGGAAGCACCGTCTAACAAGGGCACCCCGGCTCTGGCCGGCTTCTCTTCTCGGTTCGGATTCAGCTAAAGAGGCCAATCGCCCGAGCAGGCACGTCATTTTCACGATAAAGCAGCCGGCCCCAAATGTGTGCGGTGCGAGAAAAGAAACATGAAATTTACGTTGTGCCCATGACACCCATCCTAGAGGAGTTGACAAGGAAGCTATATCATGCTTGTCCCTGGAACCAAGCAGAAAAATAAAGAACAAAGAGGGAAGCCAAGTATACCGTCTTTACGCCAAAAAAGTCAACTTTGCACACGAGAATTTGGGGATCCGAGGCATGCGTGCATCCATCCCTGTTCCGCTTTCCGTTCCTACACGCGCCAAACAAGTCCTGGTTGGGGGTTGGAGTCTGCACGAGACCAAACCCTGTCGGTATCTGTCGAATCTTTTGCCGATCATTTTTCCCGTCCCGGCGGGCATCGTCCTCGGCATCGACATGCCCGCCCTTTGCGACCGCCCGCGGTTCCTAAGCGCTCTACAGTCGGGGGCGAGGCCATGGTTATTTGCTGTGTGCTCAAGATGTCGCCAGAGGCGCAGCAAAACATTTACTCACCTGTTGGGGCTGCATCGCATAGTTTTGGTACATGGTGGGGTCGACCTCGTACATGGGCTGCTGGGTTTGGCCATATCCTGCTGGCGCACCGGGCGGGACCTGCCCGGGGTACATGTTCTGGGCCTGACGGTAGTCCGGCTCAGAGCCCATAGCGTGGCCGGGCATGCCGTAGTCGGCGGCGCCCATGTGCTGGGCGTGGTTCTGGCCGGGAACATTGTGGCCGGGCATCTGCGCCTGGCCGGGCTGCTGGCCTGTGACGCCTGCTGCTGCTGCGGAGGCGGCGCCCGCCTGCCCCGTCGTTGTACGCTTGGCGTGGCTGGCGGCCTCCTCGCGTGGCACAATATCGATCAGGAAGTCAAACATGTCAGACTTTGCCAGGGCGGATGCGATGTCGGACCGCTGCAGTGTGCGCCGCTTGTTCTCCTCGGCGTGGATCCAGGCCCGCATCGTGAGCTCTGTGATAAAGATATCGCAGCCTTTGGCGAAGAGGATGGGCGCCTCGGCCGAGATCATCTTGACCTCCGGGTCGGCCTTCATGACCTTCTTTATTCTGGCGAGCGGGAGCTGGTGCAGCTTGTAATCATGCGTGTCGCTCTCAAGGTGGTTGATTGTCTGCTGCCAGTACGTCGTGAGGATGTCCTTGTACTGGCCGTTGAGACCTTGATGGACCTACGCGTGGCGACGCCCCTGTTAGCAGCTGACAGTGATAGACATGGCAAAATCTATCTGGGGATGCACATCAAAACGGACATACATTCGCCCATGGTCCTGTGTATAGCTCCGACGGCGCAAAGCCTTGTTGCGACAACTGCGTGGGTACAGTGTGTTAGCTAGATGGTCACGGTTGACCACATTTGTCGCACAGGGTAACTAACCGCTACGCTGGCGCCTGCAAAGTCGCGAACTGTTAGCAAATAGTAACATGGTTACGGGAGTAGACAAAGCCAAAAACAATAATTTTTTTCAAAAGAAAAGAAGAGGAGCTTCGCGAGGCAATGTTTCTCAAAAGCAGCCACGACTTACCGTAATGGCCGCCATTGCTGGTGTCATAGACCGGTTGCGGGCGGTTTTGCTGAGCTTCCGACGCCGAGGCCGTATTGTGGGGATCCATGATGGTCGTGGGCTGGCTAAAAGCGCACGGTTTGGAAATCGCGGGGATCCTTGGATGGAATGCGATGTCGGCTGTTCAGTGGGAGAAATGGCTCTCTCTGTTCAAAGTCGGTCTCGCAAGAATCGCAGGACTCGATATCTGTGCTAGGCAGACTCGGGAGGCTGCCATCGCTCAACAGCTTCGGTCAGCGCAACGACAGACACTAACACTCATATACCCAAAACGGTCGACCCTTTGTTTACTTAGAAATGGCTCGCTCACGTCGGGTTGGTTTGTTTGCTCGGACGAGGGCAAGTTGATTGGATATGATGATTGGCCAGGGGAGCAATCAGAGGTAGCGAATAGGTGGAGTTTAAAATGGTGGTTCCTTGAGCGCTTGCTCGCCACTGGGGCTCTCCGCTCGAGTGATTGGCGAGAAAAAAAATGGCCAGAATGACTGGATGTGACGGGCTTGGACGGGGGGGAAATAATCTGGAAAAGGCAAACTGAGGCTTACCAGGTGAACCTTCTTGTATGTAAGTCGTCGGATCTCTGTGCACACACACCTAACTTGCTGTTTTGTGAAATTTCCCTGGAAACTTTTGACCGAATACCACGACGAAATGTTGCATAAATGACGAAGCTTTTTGAGAGAGCGGTCAGCAGCGAGACAGCTTTTCTGATGCAAGGTTGGGCATCAGTGACCTCTGGCCGACTGTCGCCTGTGGCTCAGTTGGAGCAGCCCAACTGCCAACGGTCTGCCCCAGCCTCGTATGACTTCATCTATTGATGCCTTAGGCATCAATAGCTGCTAATGTAGTACGAAGTCATCCGTACCCTGGGTGGTGGGTCTGTTCCCAGGAGCAGTGTGTACAAGTGGAGAGACGGGCACACACGGACCATAACTAGAACCCACCATGGGAATTTTCTGTGGAAAGTTCGAAGATTTTCCCACCCAAGCGAGACCTTCCTTTTGCCTTTTGTTCAGCTCGTCCTGAAAGACCGCAAACACTAATATGGCACCGGCATCAGCTGAGCTGTCCGAGGACAAATGGGTTGAGAACCTCCTGAAGGAGGCTGAAGAACGTTTATCTGCACGAGAGGTGACCAAGAAGACAGACCCCTTGCACAAAAGTACCGACGACGGCAACGTCGCTGCTCCTTCACCAAAGCAAGCAGGTCATGAGAGCTTAGAAAGGGCGCAACAGAAGAAACAGGACGAGTTCGCTGTTCGGGTTCCCCGGCTCCCCGTGAAAAAGAAAGACAAGGTACGCCCCAACGTTGAAGCTTTACCTCGTATCTTTGCAAATCATTCCTGCCTCTTCCTGATGAAAACATTATCCCAATCTTTTCATGACGCATTGAGATATCCCGTCATGGGAGATGCTCCTGCACCAAAATGATTATATATGTTCATAGTTACTCTGATCAAGTGGACCACACGACGCTTGTATATCCCCGTGGAGGCTTCAGCATCGCGAGTTGCACCATTCTAACCATTGCGTCCCGATTAGAACAATGATGACAATGCAGGCGCCGACTGGTTCAACCTGCCACGGACCAAGGCTACCCCTGAGATGCTCCGCGACCTGAAGCTCCTCCGGATGAGGAACGTGCTCAACCCGAAGCAGTTTTTCAGGAAGGACACGCGGACGCAGCTTGTCCCGACCTTTTCACAGATCGGCACAATTGTAGAGGGGCCGACGGAGTTCTACAGCCACCGGCTGACTCGCAAGGAGAGGAAGAAGACATTGGCAGAGGAGGTGCTGTCATCAAGTGACGCCGTCGCCAAGTTCAGGACGAAGTACAACGAGATCCAGAAGAAGAAAATGAGTGGGAAGAAGGCACACTACAAGCGACTCGTGGCCCAGAGACGCAAGGGTCGCTGAGTCTCTTCCTCGGGCAATCACCAGGTATTGAGGAGCCTACAGGGTCTCCAGACGGCTCGCCTGAGGGGCTTTGCCTCGTGTTCTCATGGGATGACCACGCCTAGGAGCTTCGCGAGCATTCGGCGGTTGTCGTTGGACATTCATGCCCAACCGTAGGGCAGCCACTAAGATCGCGTCGCGCGTTGTGGGAGGCCTTAATGCCAGCCTCAACCTGATGAGCTGGACGTCTCTTGGCTCCCGGTTGAGGGGGACTGATAGAGGCCTGAGCCGAGACGGACCGGGGGAGAACAGCACCCAGCCTGTCCTCCTTGATCCTTGATCCTTGAGGCTACTTTCCTAGCGGGCAGAAAATTGGGTTTGTGGAAACCCTCGTCCTTGAGGATGTTGCCCAATGGTCCAGCTGTATAAGGGCTCCTGTTTGTTGCCGAGAACATTCGCATTGTTTACCCCCTTTCAATGCAATAGATCAAATAGAAGCGACTACTGCCATGGGAATGTAATTAAATCCTATGCTCAATGCATCACTGATGCCTGTGTTCCATAGATGGTTGGCTCTTGAGATGGATGGTGTCTCCACAAAACTTGACAATACAGTGTGGAAGAATGCAGGATTCTTATCGATAACAGTAGCTCTCTACAGTGCAGAATCTCAGCCCATTTGTCGGGCTAAAAATGACAAGACTCTAAGCCGAGAGCTCTTGTCCAGCATCAGGAAACTCCAAGAAGGGCTGCAGAGATGAGGGCGCCGCCATTGAGACGATCATTTGGGCATTCATTGCGAGGGCGACTGGTAAGGGACATCTTAGACCATCCTAATCAATACTTGAGAGCTTTGCCTGCTAATTGCAACGAACCTCGGACCCAGCAACTCGCAGCCGCGAGTCCCGTCCAACATGCCTTGATGCGATCGCAACAGGCGCGTTCGAACAGCTCAGAGTATGGTTTAGTGGATCCGAGGACAATCGAAAGACGGAGGGTTGAAGTGCTAATCGATCACTAGGAGCAACCATCCCCCGACTCCGTATAAGACCGTTGATGCCACAACAGCAGAACCACCAATACCACCGTCACCACAAAAGTGAGCACCGAGCCATGCCTCCCCTCATGTCTAGAGCCATCTTCCGGGATACAGAAACACTAAAGACCAAAGCAGCCCGGCCGAGCCCACCGACGAGGAGATACAAGAGCACCTCCCACGATACCCGCGCTCCCTACAGGCCTACAACCTGCAGCCGCTCCGGCGCCAGGACGTGTACGGGATCCCCTCGTGCGACGTCCAGATGCGGTCGTACAACGCCAGGCCGCTCGAGTACTTCTGCGACTTCGCCCTCCGGGCCGCCTACTACCTGAAGCTCCCGGCCTTTGGGCCCGTCCCCTTGCCGAGGCTAACGGAGAGGTGGACGGTGCCCCGGTCGCCCTTCATCCACAAGAAGTCGCAGGAGAACTTTGAGAGGATCACGCTCAGGAGGCTGATCCAGATCCGGGACGGGCACCCGGAGACGGTCCAGGTCTGGCTGGCCTTCCTGCAGAAGCACGCCTGGCCGGGCGTCGGCCTGAAGGCGAACATGTGGGAGTTTGGGGCTCTGGGTAGGTTTCTTTTCTGTTCTCCTGCGCTCTGTTTCTGTGGCTCTGTGGTTACCCCCTCTTGGACATACTTGCACATCACGTGCCCTCTAACAGACAATCCTTGCTAACCTCTTTTTCTTTTTCTCCTCTCCCCACCCTGCAGATGCCGCAAAGGAGATGGATGAGGCTGCAAAGAGAGCGGAGGGCGAGCTCGAGTCGAAGTGGGCTTACCTCGGCCAAGGGAAATCGCTAGGTACGGTCGAGGATGTGGAGAGGATCTTGACGGCCGAGAGAATGAGGATTGCGGGCGGGAGGTAAGGGCTTGGATTCCTTATATTAGTGTAGATGTCCTGTGGTGGCTGTGCTTGTATGATGTTCGCAATTCTCCGTACAAAGTCTTCCTGCCTCTGGTTATTTTTGTGATGTTGCCTCTTCTTTGTATCCTACCTCCCAACGTCCGTGAGGTTCATTGCACGGGTTTTTTCGACCCAGAAGGGTCAAGTTTGAAATAAAAAGATGTGGTATATGGCAAATTAGAACTATACCTACTCATCAACGTAGAATATCTGAAAGGATACGGTATGAATTGCTATCCTGGTAAGGGCGGGTTCGATGTGTTCTGTAGTTCTGGGTAGAGGGGATCCTTACGAAAATTGCGCACTGTACCAAATTGAAAATGTGAGGAAAACACCACACAGTCCACGACTGACCATAACCTCCGATTCTCATACCAACGCCGAACCTACTGGATTTAATGAGGTTACGAGGAAGATTGAGAGGCATCGGGGGGTTCTCTAGCCTAAGCCGAGTCCCTCGAGCCAGCTTTTCCACAACATCACCGTGGCGGGCCGCCCACTCTGGCGCCAGCAGTTCTGAAAGCTTCAACGTGCCCAACAATGCGGTGGTCTTCTCCGGGATCCAGCCGACCGGCATCCCACACCTGGGAAACTACCTCGGCGCCCTGCGGCAGTGGGTGGGCTTTCAGAATGCCGCGGCTCCGGGCACGAAGCTCTTCTACTCTATCGTTGACCTGCACGCCATCACCGTCCCCCAGCGGCCCGAGTCGCTCCGGCAGTGGAGGCGCGAGGCCCTGGCCGCACTGCTCGCCATCGGGCTGGACCCGAAGAAGTCTGTCATCTTCTTTCAGTCGTCTGTGAGTAACTGAGGATTGAGCCATATGCCTGAACCTGTTCAGGGCCGGTACTGCAATATCTCATGACTTACACCAAACGCACCCAACAAACAGGTCGCAGCCCATTCGGAACTCATGTGGATCCTGAGCTGCACTGCATCAGTGGGATACCTATCTCGGATGACACAGTGGAAGGTTGGTGCGTCTCTTTGTGTTGATAAACCTGATCCGACTCACTCATATTCTTACTCGTCTCCCCTCGAACAGAGCAAGCTGTCAATATCAGAGGACAGCAACTTCACAGATGAAAAGGTCAAGCAGTCCCTGAAGCTCGGCCTCTTCTCATACCCCGTACTCCAGGCGGCAGACATTCTCGTTCACCGGTATGAGACGGCGAAACCCCCGAATTCCCCTCGTTTCCCCAGCCCAAATCCGTATTCACATAAGTGTGATATTACTACCTAGAGCCACACATGTCCCCGTGGGAGAAGATCAGAGGCAGCACCTCGAGTTTGCAAGGGAGTGTGCAACCAACTTCAACCACGCCTATGGGCAGCAGCTCATCGCCCCTGAAACCATCCTCTGTAGGTCATATCACCACCCTGAACCGACCCAGCGACTCCACCAGTTCATATCCCATACGTCTCCCCATCTTCACCATCCGCCGTATATACCCGGTATCGCCCCCTAACAGAAACAGCTCCTGCCCGCCGAGTAATGTCCCTCCAACAGCCCACCCAAAAGATGTCCAAGTCCCACGCCGACCCGCGCTCCCGCATCCTCCTCACCGACACGGCAGAGGAGGTCCGGAGGAAGATCATGACGGCCCTGACGGACTCGGAGAACTCGGTCTCGTACGACCCGGCGGCCCGGCCCGGGGTGGCCAACCTGCTGGAGCTGCTTAGCGCCTTCGGCAACCACCACCACCACCACCACGGCGGGGGGGAGGCGGCGGCGGCAACGACCCCGGCCGAGCTCGGCGGGCCGCGCGGGCTGGGCGGCGCCCCGCTGAAGGAGCTCAAGGCCGCGACGGCGGCGGCGGTGGCCCGGGGGCTGGCCGGCATCAGGGAGCGCTACCTCGAGCTGCTGTCCGAGCCGGACGGGGGCCGCCTCGACGAGGTGGCCCGCGAGGGGGCCGCCGCCGCGAGGGCGAACGCCGAGAAGACCATGGAGGCCGTGCGGGATGCTGTTGGGTTCTCATTGTGATCTCCCTTCCCTTCCCCCCCGGAGGAGGGAGATGAAGGTTCCCTCCTCACTCCCTTGTACCAGTATGTACAACACAGCTCATGTACAAATACCTTGTACAAATACCTTGTACATATATTGTTCCTCTATCCTATGGAGGTTGACTGTTCCATTTTTGTTCCCTTCCATAATGTGACGCGGCGTGCAGCCCTAATAGACAACACATTGCTGCCTTGTAGCATAGATCTAGGTATCAGGTCTGGGAGACACCTAACTACCCAGGCATTACCTAGGTACCCACCCGTGGGTTTACCGCCTCAGATAACTCCACACTCCATCCATGCCACCAACCGGTTCTACCTTACCTTGTAGGTCGCTGCTGTCAGTGAACTCCTTTTGATATTCCTTCCTCCCCTTCCTCCTGTTCCTCCTTTGCTAACCTTCCTTCTCCCTTCTTCCCTGCTCTTGCTCCTCACGAGGCATACGCGAAACTCGACCCTCTACAGGCCAGCCAGAAGTCTCGCACGATCTGGTTCGTTTGCCGTGCACCCCGTAGGCTGTGCAGTTACCCATACACCGTTAGTGACGGACCAACCGCGCATGAATGATGATGGGAAAGAGTTTGGTATGAAAAGAAATAAATGCTTCTTCAAAGAGGAGATCCGCGGATCCGCGGCGGGGAGGATCGAGAGTAGATAAACAAAACTCACCTGATGATTTTCTTCAAGAACATGCGCTTCTCCTCCGGGGAGACTCTCGAGCTGGGGAAGTTGGTGTCGAACAGGGCGGCCTCGAGCCACAACCTGGCCTTGACGTGCTGGACCACCAACTTCCGCAACGGCTCGCTCAGCTTGTCGAGCTCGCTGCGCGCGGCGTTGCCTCCGACGTTCTGAATCAGGGACTCGGCGAAGAAGGGCCCCAGGTGTTCCATAACGTTGGTGAGGGACTGATGGAGAGCCGGGTCATCGACCTTGAGGGAGATAAACGTTGTCTGGCGCAGAGTATATGGAGGAAGGAGATGAGAAGAAAGGGGGTCGGGTCAGTCACTTTGTCCTCAAGATAGACCCTATATATAGTAGGGGACAAGGGAATGTACTGGTACGGTGGTAGTGTATGGATGGGATGGGATGGGATGGGATGGGGGAAGGAGTCTCACCCAAAAGTCCGCCGACATCGTTTTGGGCAGCATCTCGCGGCCGTTCAGCACCTTGAGCGAAAACATGAAGAAGAACTCGAGCAGGGACGTCGGCTGCAGCCGCATGAGGACCTCCGGGTATCTATTCACAAGACGCTGCACGAGCTCAATGACGTTGTGGGAGAGCTCTGTATCAGCCTCTGGCTCTGTAGTGTAGCAAAAAAAAAAAAAGGCATTCTGTCAGCCATCACTTCATGAAAAATGCCACAATCACATGTGCCACACCAGGAGGAGTGGGGGTTCACCCCTTACCAGGAAGCGTCTGCAACAGGCCGACGGCCCAGGGCAGCAGCCTCGCCAGCTGCGCCATCGTCATCTCGCGGGTGCCGCGCCCGTTGCCCAGCGAGCTGGCGAAGGCGCAGGCGGTGCTGACCACGTACCCGATCCTCGGCGTCGCGGGCCCCTGGCTAGTGAGGAACTGGGAGATGACGTCGGCGGGGAAGACGAAGGGGCCTGGCTCCGTCTCGGAGAAGCCAGCCCGGAAGACGTGGCACACCGCCTCGACCATCTCCCCGCTCTGCGGGAACGAGCCCCGCAGCCGTGAGAGCACCTCCAGGATCTCGCCCTGCAGCTGGCCCAGGCCGCTGTCCGACGGCGACGACGACGACGACGACGACGGCGCGCGCGGACCACCGCCGTTCGTCACGTCCTTGGCGGCGGCAATGTTGATGTTGCTGGTCGTTGTGCTGGTGTCCCCGTCCAGGTCGATCGGCGCCGCCTCCGAGGTGCCCTGCATTCCCTTAGCCATGCTGACCAGGTACCTCGCGTTCTGCACCGCGATCTGAGCCGCCACCTTGTCGGCTGAGGGTGGTGGCTGCTGCTGCTGGGGTTGCTGTCGCTGTGACTGCTCCGCCTGGCCGAAGGCGGACGGAGGCAACAAGGAAGAGGAGTCGGAAGGGGCTGACGAAGAAGAAGACTCCCGAAGGAACTGCTGGATCATCGGGTCCGAAATCTCGAACCGCTCTGGGTGTGCCATCAGCTCCAGGGCGCGGTCCAGATCCTGCTTCACGATGTTGAACAGGTGGCCGAACGCGCGATACTTGAGCCCCTGGTCTGGGATCGCCTGCACGACCGCCGCGATCGCCGTCACGATCTTCTCCTCGGCCAAGGGGTCGATCTGCCTGCTTGCGTGGATGGTCTCGAGGTGGGCGATGAAAGTGGCCGCCTCCGCCGTGAGCAGGGAGCGGCACGACGAGCAGAGCGTGCAGATCGACCTAGAAGAGGGCCCCGACAGCACGGGGTCGCCCACGGCGCCGAAGAGCAGGTTCAGCGCCCCGGGGAGGAACTCCCCGTGACGCCCGAAGTAGAAGTCGTAGTGCTCGATCAGGGACAGACCCGTCTGCCTGAGGCGGAGGGGGAGCTTGTCCGCCTGCCCCAGCAGCTCGAACAAGCTGGAGGAGAAGACCTTGCCCAGGAGGGCGTCGCACACACCACCAGCGCCGCCGCCGCTGTCGCCACTGCCTAACCCCTCTCCCTCGGGAGTTGTCGTCTCGGGTATCAGGTCCGAGAGCGCGCCGATGCAGAATGCAGCCGCCTCGAGCTCGGCCCAGGACTGGGTTGGGAGCGCCCGCAGGAGGAGGTCGACGAAGAGCGACAGCAGAGCCGGGCCGGATATGGCGTACACTGTTTGCAGCAGGTCGGCCACGTCCTTACGCGCCTCGACGAAGCCGGACCGGTCGGACGAGTCCCAGCCGTAGAAGACGGTGGCCGGCGGGTACTGTATCTTCTTGAAGCAGTTGCCCACAACCTGCATCACGAGCGATAGCGCGGCCGCCACCCAGGACTTGCCCGCGTTGCTGACCGTCACCGCAGGTTCCGCCTGCGTCTCTGCCTCCTCCTCCTCCGCCTCCGCGTCCCCGCCGTACATGCTGTCGGCCATGGTCTCCACAAAGGTGGCCCAGAACTCGAGCGCGGGGACGAAAATCCTGTCCTCCCCGACGGCGTAACCCTCGGCAGCGAGCAGGCCGCTCAGCCCCGAGAGGATGCGGCGTGACCGGGGCTCGTCGCTCTGCAGCAGCTCCGCGACCTTGGCGTCTCCGAAGGCAATCATCAGCATGCCGAACTGGACCGAGTCGAAGTCGAAGTCCCCGCCCTGCACGAGCTGGGTGTACCGATTCTGGGCCCAGTCTGTCTCGAACAGGCCGTACAGGATCTCGTAGCCCACGCCGGTGAAGAAGCCCGAGTAGTTGGCCAGTGTGTCGGCCAGGAGCTCGATGCTGGCCTCGTACAGCTCGTCGACCAGGAGGCAGTTGATCGTGGGGCTGAGGAGGGTGCGGAGGGGCTTTGTGAGGGCATCGGTCGACACCGAGATACGTTGGTTATACATTATCCACGGCTGGGAAAAGGATGAGGATTTGGGGCATTAGTGGGGAATAAATTGTTGCCAAAAAAAGAAGAAGAAAAAGGGGGATATTTTGACAAGGCAGAGGGCCTAAGGGGGAGGCAGCTGCCCATACCTGAAGACACTTTATCGCCTCTTCTTGAACTTTGATGCAATCTGGGCCACTGAAGCCAGGGTCCAGACCCCTTGTGATGAGGCTGGCGACGTCTGCGCCTTCGCTCACGAGCTGGGTGTGTGCAGGCATGCTTCGAGGCTACAGTCAGCTTCTCTCGTCTTTCCGGGGTTCCAAATCTGGGTTCCAGGTCGCCTCCCTCTGATCTCGGTACTCACTATCTCTCCGTATTCATGTCCGTCTTCCCCGTCTCCTCGACGAGCGTGGCAGCGAACCAGAGCGCGGCCCGGAGGCGCACGAAGTCGAGCTGTGCGATCAGGGCAGCGACGTCTTCCCCCTCCCCGCCGCCGCCATCGCTACTACTACCATCACTGCCACCCACATTCGCCACTGGCACGCTGTGGCCCACATGTAGGCAGTACGCTAGGTGCTTGATGCACCTCGGCCACTGGTGGGGAAATTGGATGAAGCAGGTGACTAGGGCAGAACACAACTTCTTCGTCACCATCGGCCCGGAGCTGTCGTGAAGCGACCGCACGAACCATCCGATCAGGTTCTGAAGCAGCTCGCTCGAGTCCTCTTTGGAGAGCGCCGAGCTGGAGGCCAGGGAGTCAGCAGATCGTCCAGGGTTGACCAGTAGTTGGTTGGGAGTTGACCAAAACAGCACAACACACTCGCCTCTCAGTGTTGAGCTTGACGATGATGGTCAGGGCACCAAAGAACTTGATGGTGTCATTTTGCTTGACGAGAAGACTCTGGGCCAACTGCCATCCTTCTGGCGATTTCTGCACACGATGAAGGACCTCCTGAATCCTGGCGATGGACTCGGGCGGTCCTGGCTTGTATAATGCCAAGATCAACTTTGGAGACTGCAAGTCAGCGAAACTCATGTGTATTGACTAGGCACCTACCGAGAGGAGAAAGATGCAATGCTTGGTGACTAAATCTTACAGCTTCGACCTCTTCCAGCGAGGTTGGAAGAGGAAGTCCAGGCTCATCAAACATGATGATGAATGGTGCGGCGATGGTCAGATCCCTACTACCACTGCGCTCTCATACTCGATATACTTATCAGTGGGAGCGCTTGAGGGTGGTCTCGGCTGGGTTTGCGATCGGGCGCTGGTCTCATCACAGCTACTGAGTGAGTGGTAGGTATTTCTGTGCAAAAAACCACCTGGAGTGAGGAGGAATCAGGACGGGCAGACCGAGATGAACAAGTTCAGGACTGTTGGCCCAAAATTTTGTGCAAAACCTAAGGTATCAAGGTAATCGATGGAAGTTGGTTGATTACCTAGATGCTACCCGGCTTTCGATGAATATGGCCGTTTCGTCTGTCGCGTGGTTTTAGATGGGTTCATGTTGTACGCAGCGGACGGCGGGACACCAAACAAACACTGAATTTCAAGCAAGCAGCGCTTCCCATGAGAGCCGTCACACCACTGGCAAGTGAGTTCGAGAACTCACTTGACCATGACGGACTCGCTTGGCCGCTGTTCTCCACACATGCTAGAACAACCATGAATACCTGATCGACTGGTATTCTCTCTGGGTAAACACCTTTGTATCCTACAATTTGGTCGTATAACAATTGGCGATTGGGAGCTGACGGGTTGTCAGTGAGGCGCTGTCAGGCTGGCTCTCGTCGCGGTCTATCGTCTACCTGCCAATCCAGCTACCGACGGGAAGGGACACCACCTAAGAGTAGAGGGAACGCCCTCGCCCTGGAATGGAGGGGCTTTCTCTTGGCGTTGGCGCTGTGAATTGGTTGTGTGTGGATGGTGGGGTTCAGCTGTGGGCCGCCCCGGAATCGGGAACCACACTTCATCGTTGACCGGCTCTTGGTTCGTGCAGACAGGTAGGAGTGCACGACCGACAGATGGAAGCCGACAATAGCCAAATGCACATCCATACCTAATTTCTAATGGTCTTTGCTTCATCCTTGGGGAACACAACATCCCTAGTGCCCCCGTCAAGACCTTCGCCGATTCGTGCCAGGTTGCCAACGGCAACGTGATTACGTCGGTCTACGAGGAGAAATCTACACCAGCAGCTTGACCGGCTTGCTTTGCATCGTTTGCCTCCTTTTGTCTCTCTTTTTGGATATCCTACCACATTTGTCTCCCAGCCTCTGCCGGGTTTCTGTACGGCCCCGAGTTGTTGTGAACTGGCCATTCTCAGGTATGTCTACATGTCAATCAAGCGAGCGAGAGCTCGCCCTTCCCTGAAGACAGGCAAATCACGCCCGCCGTACTGGCTGCCACCTAATGCTGCTCCCGGGGCGCTTTAAACTAGATAGCCTATGGGAACTCAGCTACCCGTTTTGGCAGGAGGAAGAGTAGCGCCCCCTCGCAGTGTGGTAGGCTATCTGTCTGTCACAGGACGTCGGCTGCTATCCTCGGGCGTTCAATGTGGCCCTGTACTTTAACGCTGATAGTAACCCACACAAACTATAGATAGACTCTTCTCATGAGCATCAAACCTTTATCAGCATTCTTCCCTTCTATAAGACCGGCTCTTAGCACCCTTTCTCGCTCTCAAGCCCCATTTTATTTCAAGTTCTTGCCCAATATCTTTCCCGCCATCTTCGCCCCGATTCCGCAAGCGTTTAGCCGTTCCACAAGCTCCGCCAAGATGGAGAAAGTCAACACCTCGTCCCGTCTCGCACACCTGCGGGAACTGATGAAAGCTCAGAACATCGATGTGTACAGTATGTCCAGAATCGGACCGGAGCTGGTTGTGGGGGATTTGTAGGGGATCAATGCTGTCGGAATCCCTGAGGGACTGACAGACGTTGTTCCATAGTCGTTCCCTCCGAAGACGCCCACTGCTCAGAGTACATTGCTCCCTGCGACGCTCGGCGAGCCTTCGTCTCCGGATTCACTGGCTCCTCCGGGACGACTGTCATCACCCACGACAAGGCGGCTCTGGCAACCGACGGCCGGTACTTCAACCAAGCCTCACAGCAGCTCGACGAGAACTGGGAGCTCCTGAAGCAGGGGATTCCAGATGTGCCCACTTGGCAGGACTGGTCAGTCGACCAGGCGGCCGGGGGAAAGGTTGTCGGTGTTGATCCCACTCTCGTCTCCAGCTCTCAAGCCCACTCTCTCTCGGAGAAGGTGAAGCAAAAGGGTGGAAAAGACTTCGTCGCCGTCACGGACAACCTCGTCGACATCGTATGGGGAAAGGAGAAGCCATCGCGCCCCAGCAATCCAATTGTCCTCCTTCACCAAAAGTACGCCGGCAAGGACACCAAGTCCAAGCTGACCGATCTTCGGGCAGAACTCGAGAAGAAGAAGCTCTCCGGTTTCGTGGTGTCGGCGCTGGACGAGATCGCGTGGCTCTTCAACCTCAGGGGTGATGACATCCCCTATAACCCAGTCTTCTTCTCATACGCCATCATAACGGCCGACTCCGCGACGCTGTATGTCGATGTCTCAAAGCTCAGCAAGGAGGCCCAAGATGCGCTGGCTGAGAACAAGGTCGAGATCAAGCCATATGGCAGCATCTTCGAGGACTCCAAGGCCCTCGGCAAGACTGTCATCGCCAACGAGGACACCCCAAAGGAGAAGGTGAAGAAGCTGTCAATCTCCAAGAAGACATCCTGGGCGCTCAAGCTTGCTCTCGGAGGAGAGAACTCAGTCGAGGAGATCAAGAGCCCCCTATGCGACGCCAAGTCGATCAAGAACGACACCGAACTCGAGGGGATGAGGCAATGCCACATCAGGGACGGCGCTGCGCTCTCCCAGTACTTCGCTTGGCTCGAGCACGAGCTCGTGGAGAAGAAGACGGTGCTAGACGAGGTTGCAGCTGCGACTAAGCTTGAGGAGCTGCGAGCGAAGCAGAAGGACTTTGTTGGGTTGTCTTTCCCTACGATCTCGGCCACCGGGGCGAAGTACGTTTGCCTAGAGTCTAATATTTTTGCGATCCATCATCGTCAAAGCTTGCTTGGGATTTCTAACAACTGACCACCTCCTTTTTTCTATCTCTCAGTGCTGCCATCATTCACTATAACCCAGCGGATGGTGGCTCCAAGGTGATAGACCCCAACGCCATCTATCTCTGCGATTCGGGCGCGCAGTTCCTCGATGGCACGACGGACACCACTCGCACGCTTCACTTTGGAACACCCTCTGAGGCAGAGAGGCATGCATACACTCTGGTCCTGAAGGGCAACATCGCACTAGACTTGGCCGTGTTCCCCAAGGGCACCACTGGCTTCTCCTTGGACTCGCTCGCTCGGCAGTTCCTCTGGGTAAGCAGCTGCTTCCTCCACCCCGCACTTTCTCACTTTCGGAATGGTCAGCATGGACTGACACCTGTCACAGCAAGAGGGGCTGGACTATCGCCATGGCACAGGTCACGGCGTCGGGTCCTACCTGAATGTCCACGAGGGCCCCATCGGGATCGGCACTAGGAAGCAGTTCTCCGAGGTGGCCCTCTCGGCAGGCAACGTCACCTCCATCGAGCCCGGCTTCTACGAGGATGGCTCGTACGGCATTCGGATTGAGAACATCGCCATAGTGTACGAGGCCAAGACGAAGCACCAGTTCGGCGAGAAGCCGTACTTCGCCTTCGAGCACGTCACCATGGTGCCCTTCTGCCGCAAGCTGATTGACACGGAACTTCTGACCCCGAGGGAGAAGAAGTGGCTGAACGATTACAACGAGCTGATCCTAGACAAGACGAGTGGGTTCTTCAAGGACGACGACTTGACGTTGGCTTGGATTAAGAGGGAGACGCAGCCCTTTTGAATATTCTTTTTTCTTGGATAGATAGGACTGGCTGGAGGTTTCTCCCACTCTCCGCCCGTCAATACCTGGCTACTATTTTGTTACGGGCTCAGAAGCTCATGAAAGCCGACATGGCAAACGTCAACCCAAAGGACAACTTGAAGGGGGTCTTCTCCCGGAGCGCTGATAGTATACGCGAGGACTGCGCCCTCTCCTTGAGCCTGAGCTGTTGTACCAAATCTATCCCGAATCTTGCTGCGATCTGCGAGGTGTCAGCGAGGGGTTGAAGGACAGTTTGGCCTCTGTAACTGACTAATCGAATTCACTTGAGCGCACGGGGTGGGATGGATGCCTTACTTGAATTGTGACAATCGTGAGACCGATGACCAGGACGAGTGTTTGAGAGAAGACGCTGACAAGCAGCCCGGTCAAGAAGCCTAGCATGGAGAGGAAGCGCGTCAATTATTAGCTCACCAACGTTCCCGCATAACGTCACATTACGGCTACTCTACCTGAGACGCTTCCGCCGGAGATTTGCTTGAGGACATCAGGGTCTATGAAGCTGTCGTCGAGTTCGACCTCTGCCCGTGCCAGCGGCGCTGGGGTCGGCCTTGATGGAGACGGGTATGCGTCCAACCTCATCACAGGCTGCCTCCTAGACATGGTGAAGTGTCCTATCGTGAGGCCAACGGTCAAGGGGGCGACTCGCCCGGCTAAGGTACGTCGACACAGGATTGCAGCCATCCTGATGTGAGTTCACTACGGCCGTTCCTTTTGTCTTTCTCGGCATGTGCCCAGGCTTTTTAGCTGGAGGTTGTGCTGAGGTCAACTCTGATGGATTGGCAATCACTTGAGTTTGACAATCCCCCGAAGCCCCTGTGTAGGTTCTCACGCCGAATAGTGTATTCAATCGTACGTTGGATTAGTTGGTAATATTTTGTTGAACACCACATCGTTCCCGCTGGGGCCGAAGAACGGGGTTGTTCTCGCCCGTGATGACGTCGTTATTAGTGAGATGAGCTCTATGTGGCGCCTTGTGGCTGAAGCTTGTATCCCACTTGTGGCTGGCCCTCGACGCGTCGCGTTCTTACACCAACTGATCATCCCTGCACCACAGTGGGTTCCCATACATCTCTTGTTTACAACCACTTCCACGCACCTCTCCACCGATTGGGATTTGGGAATCCCTAAAATTGGCTGGCTACAGTAATCTTATAGCTGCTTCTGACACTTCCTCGCAAACCAATGGGACTACTAACCCGTAACAAGCCCCATCAAATTCATCAGCAATTCTCATCCGGCGCGTAGAACGGAACTCTACGATGCCACGACCGTTACGATCCCGAGTCGCATCAGCGCAGAGCGCGGCTGCCAGAACCGCGACCACCTCGTCAGATGCGGAACAAGCCCCAAATGCGAACACTCGCGCCCAGTCCAGAGGAGGAAGAGGAAGAGGGGGGAATGACCCGCCGAGCGACGCGACGAGCGACATCTATGGCGTCAGCGACCGCGAACTCAAGAGGGTCGCGTCCCTGCGCAACACGAGGAATGCCGCCGCCGTTATCTCAGGCGCCAATCCGCAGCAGGCGAGGGCGCTGGATGAGTCGAGACAGCGGCGTGACGAGGCCCTGAGCCTCCTGGATGACCTTTCGTCGACAACCGCTGGTGCGCAGTCCTCTGACCGCAAGAGGAGTCCGAGCCCCGCCGTCGAGCGCGGCCGTAGGGCGGCCAGCACGGCGACGACGCGGCAGAGCAGCATCCGGGATGCGTCCCACCTGGACGTGCTGGACGATGACGACGACATTTTTGGCGACCTGGAGGGCCTCGAAGATGCGGATCTCGACATATCAAGCCTGGATGGGAACTCGGAGAGGGTGGCGGGTGGGTCACGCTCGGCCGACACGTCGTCCATCAATGTCGCCCTCTTCAAGCGCGGTCGCTCCCGGCAGTCAAGCGTTGTCGGCAGGGATCATGCCCCCATCCGGCCGAGCAGCAGGGGCCCCAACACTCCAGGCTTGAGCTCGACCCTCAACCTCGGTGTCTTCAAGAGGCGGGCCAGGGAGCCGAGCATCCTGGGGACAGGGAGGAAGCCGTACAGCGAGCGAGGGGGTAATTCTGAGGTGGAAAATGACAACAACAATGACAAGAACACTGAAGGGTCGGCCGATGAGGGTTCGGACTTGGAGCGGGCGGATGATGGCCCAGACGCCGAGTCCACCCCTCTCGACCGCAGACGTACTCGCGGCTCCGCCCTGCCCCGCGTCTCAAGCGCCGGGTCAAGAAAGAGAAAATCAACAGACGGCCAGGAAGGCTCCTCGAAGCGCCCTGCGCTCGCATCCAGCGATGACGTCCGCGAGTCTGTCGAGCCCAATAGTGTCGATGACGTTAACGAACACACGGACAGTGGCGAGGAACAAAGCCTGCCGCGCCAGGACGCCATTATCCCTTCAACACCTGTCCGCCGTGGCTCGGATGGCGGCCTGATTATCGCCGAGGACGACTCGATCCTCGCGCCGCCCGCCAGCAGCGGCTCGTCCGAGGGCAGCCCAGCCTACTGGCCGTCGATGCGCAACCTGGCGCGGAGGCAGCCGCACCAACCGCGCCGGGCACCATCCAAGGCCCGGAAGGCGCCGGTACCCGGCGACGACGACGACGACGACGACGAAGACGGGGTGTCGGGCCTGTCCTCCCCGCCCTCGCTGACGCACTCTCCGAACTACCCGGATCCGAAGGAGAGGGGGAAGGGCGGCAGAGGAGGGAAGAAGCCGGCAGCCCGGGGGGGATCCAGGGCGAGGGAGCCATCGCCCATTCTCACCACGGCCGAACTCACCTCCATGCTGCCGCGGAGGCGTATCAGGCCGAGGATGGACGACTCTCGGGACACGGAGGACGACGATGACGGCGGCGACGACGAGGCTGGTGATGTCGACAGGTCGAGTGTGGGAGGGGCCGATGAGGACGACGACGAGCTCTCCCTCCCGCGCGGGAGGAGACGACATACGCGGCTGTTGGGTGCGAACTCAAACACGGCCGGTACGAGGCTCACGGCTTGCGGCAAGCAACAACAACAGCAACAACAACAACTACAGCAGCGACAGCAACAGCCCAATAAGGCGAGGAGCAACAGGCGCACTTACGGCTCCCGCAGCTTTACCAACAACTCAGACAAGGAGAACCAAGACGAGGCCGGTGGAGGTGGAGAGGGCGACTCGATCGAAGTGGCGGCTTATGATGACAATAACGATGCGGAGGACTCCGATGTGCTCCCCGACGACACGTTTGATGCTACGGAGGTTGGAAGCGAGGAGGGTCGCGCCACGGTCGGGAACGAGCTTCGGCTCGCGGCGAAGAAGTTTAAGGAGGTGGACAAGTGGGAGCTCGAGTACGAGGAGGTCACGGAGCCGAGCTCGCCGCCTGGTATTTTTGCTTAGTGATGTTATTTTTCCCGTTACTGTCCTGGGGTGCGGCGTCTTTACATGATTGTTCGAGAGTCCGATTTCGGACCGGTTTGTCGCTCTTTGGGGTTTCGTGGTTTGGCAGATCCTCTTTGTGGCCATTTAAATGCTTGGTTGTGTCTATTAATGACATTTCGCAGGCTCGTCGGGCTGGTTCTTGAGATTGAAAGACCTTCATGTCTTTCACATTGTATGTTGAGGAGTTGGATGTGGAAGGTTGAGGGGATAAATGCGTCCGAAGGAGCTGCCTAAAGAGGCGGCCAAGGAGCAGGAGAGAGACGGAAAAGATGTGATTGCTTGATCGCTTGCACGGAGACTTGCCCTGCCTGATACATGTGACCACCAAACCCGGAATGAGAACTCGATCCTGAACGCCTCACGCCAAAAGTTCGTCTCGTACGTAAACATTGGAAGAAAGCTTGCTCGTGACACATTCAAGATGAAAGCTTGACACTATCAACTTGCTGATCGACCACTGGCAGCAGGTTCGCAACCTGGTTGGCGTCCCTGAGCGCTATAGTTATAGCATCAGGTAGCATCCCGCCCATCATCAAGTTCTTGTTTGCGAGGAGGAGGGGGCAACATTAGCAAATTACAACTACTATCTTTCCCAAACGGAAGCCCAAAAACTCACCCTCTTCACATTGGCAAAGCCGTCCTCCTTAGCCGTGTACTCCCTCACGACCTCGCCAGTCCCAAAGTCGACGTAGACCCTCGTGTCGCGCACCCGGACCACGACGTTGTCGAGCCGCATGAATAGGCGGCAGAGCAGGAGCATGCGCTGCTGCATGACCCTCACCTTCACGCTTAGGATGGAGATGCCGTTGTCGTCCAGCTCGGACTCGTACAGGACGACCTCGTCGAAGAAGAGGATCGGGTCGCGCCGCTTGAGAAGCTCGAGCGGGATCTGCGCGGCCTCGTCCTCCCGGCCCAGGCGGATCTCCCCTTCTTCGCCTCCCTCCCCGCCGGCCTCGATAGTGGCGGCGGCGGCGGCGGCTTTCCTCCGCCCGGCCTCCTCACTGCCACGGTACACGGTGCTATAGCTCCAGTCGAATGGGCGGACGACCTCCTTAATCCCCGCGCTCGTCTTCTCCCTGCTCGAGGACCACTCCCCTGCGTAGGCGACCTGGAGCATGTCCCGGTCCGTCTTCTCCACCTTGTCGAGCGCGTCCTCGGCCTTGAAGGAGATGGTCCAGCCGGTGGGGGCGTGCCGGATGGAGACCAGGTTGTCGCCGAAGATCATCTCTGGGATCGGGATGCCGACCCGCTTGGCCATGGCGTCGATGGGCCCGCTCTTGGAGATGGGCAGCTTGCGCGCTGAGATCTCGAAGTCGCCCTGCCTGTGCATACGGGTTGCCTGCCCGAGCTGGTCCGGCGTCGGGTAGGGCTCGTTTGGGGAGTTTACGTCGAGCATCTTTAAGGAAGTGCCTCCGTCTAGTCAAATGCTCCTGTCTTTCGCCAAAGTTTCTGGCCTCCTCAGGCAGCAACCCGCTTGCTTGGCTGAAACTGTCTGGGTGATTCGCTGTGAGGATGACACCTTGAGGTTTCGACAGCAACTGTTCCACTGTCTCACCCAGTCAATCCCATTCGAGAATGCACAAGCCGTGACTAGGTGAGCTAAATGAGGTATGGTATCCGGAGCATAGTTGCTCATTGATCAGTTACACTGCTGAAGGCGACCTACGGAAATGGTCGATTCTCAAAGGCGGGGCCGTCACCCAGAAAGGATCCACTGAGGCTCAAAGTTTAGCGCCGTTGGTGGGGTTCTGGTGGGAAATGCAGCCGTGGGACCGTTGTGAAATACATAGCTGCGCGCTGCAGGAACAACTGACACCGAAAGGCTGGATGCTGCTGGCTTCCAGTTGAGAGTTGCATGTGATGCCCGACCGTCAACCACCCCAACGCAGGTACCCTTTCGAACAACGATAAAGTATAGCTATTAGCATAGAATCAAAGTATTGCATCGTGTTCCTCAGCATCTAGGTAGATAAATATTGTGTTTGATTCCGTTTTGGTGCTATACGGCAACAGCTGGACACAGCTTCCATGCCGACCAGCGCTACCGTCAACTCACGAGCTAGGAGTCAAGGATAATTGGCTCACCTCACTTACACTTCAGAATCACTGTAGCAGGCAAGCCACCAAACTTTCACCGCCCATTCTAATGATGGGCACTCGGACTGGAAGGTATATATACCTACCTAGCTATCCATTTTCCCTGGGCCTTTCGCCCACTCCTTCCATTCTCTCCAGTAGGGTAGAGGATCTTCTCCACTCCACCAGACGGACACGCTCCTTCCCTACCAGGACCATTCCTTTCCTTCCGCGTACGGACATGGTAGAAGCTGGCGCAGGGACTTGCATTTCGTCTTCTTGTCTTGTATTCTGCGCGCGGGCGGGTTTCACTTTGCTTTCGGAGGCGCACATCACCTAGCCACCATCGACCGGCTAGACTGCCCCGCGCTTCTTGATCGGAAACCTCCTCCAAACGCAGATAATGATGGCTGTGGCACACTTTGACGGCGCCATCGCGGGAGACGTCGGTCTGGAGTCCGGGGCCACCACCAACGGCCCAGGAGTAACGACCGAGAAGCCCGTGAAGGAGCACAAGGACGCCGCCAAGAGCCCGTCTGCGACCACAACCCCGCCGCCGATCGAGCCAGCGCCGAGGAGGGTCGCGAAGCTTTTCGTCCAACAGCAAGAGTATGAGACGATCATGGATGGCTACGAGGCAAGCGACGAGGCCGATACCGCGGACACGGTTAACACCGCCGGGACCGTTGACTCGACCTTGGCCGATGAGCACAGCACCGCCAGCTGGAAGCGATACACTCCCACTCCCTCGCTCCTGAATCAGCAAGAGACTCTGATCGCCCATCTCAACAAGCTGCGCGACGAGGCACAGACGGTAAGGCGTTTCTTGTTTTTGAGCGTGCTACCCGTTCCGAATAAATGCGATGAGAAAATTCCTGACAGCGAGGGGCCGTACTCATCGTGGACGGGAAAAAAGGCTGACAACCATCGGCGGAAGGAGCCTGTGTTCATGCCATCCGGCACGCATCTGCGACCGGACTGGTCTTCGGGCCCGATCCGCCCGAGCAGCCACCCTAGCGCGGCCGATATGGACGCCCTGTAAGTAGACCTCTTCGGCCTTTTCACGCTCGCCCTCCAACATCCCTTCATAAGAAAACCAGCACGAGCAAAAGGAGAAGAAATGACAAAAAGGCTGCCTGCTGACAAGGCCGCCAAAACCGGCTCCCGGACGTCCTTCCACACCTTACAGCAGCCACCAGGGCATGGACAAGGCGGCGATTCCGACAGCAGATGCGTGGTACACCCCGACGGAATCGGACTGGGATGACGTTGTCGAGATGAGCGGCGCGCCAGGGGCCAATTTGTACCGAAAGGAAGAGCGTCCGGGCAGCGGCGCCGGGACGAAGTAGGGCTATCTGTCCTCACAACCGCAGTCTCGACAACGCTACTCTCGGGACTTTGGTGGCGGCTGGGAGTATTTCTATCCTCGGCTCTGGTCGACGACAACTTCGCCATCTCACATGATGATGCCACTCCCCTCTTTCCATGGATATTCTTCTGCTGGTCCTCATGGGGTTCAAGGGCGGTCGAGTGCGCCTCCGCGTTGGTAACGACGGGTTTAGGACGCACACATCTTCGCTTAACCACCATTTAGGAGGCATGAACTGCTGAGGACAGCAGACAAACTGCAACTTGCAGGGAAGGGAAAATCATGGACGGAGTAAGGAAAAGGGGTTGAGGGAGGGGAATTTGAATAGTGCGAGTTGGGTGGTTGCTTATACCGTTGGACTGGATAGTGGGAGTCGCGGCTGCCGCTCTCTTTTCTGTTTGCGAAGGGCAGTCAAGTAGTTACTCGGAGGATATGTTCACCGGCTTCTGCCGCCATTCGATGAAGAGATGCTTGCTGAGGGTAGGCACCTCAATGGATGGGACCGGGTTCTCGCGACACAAGACTCACAAGAGTGAGTAGCCAGGGGCTCGGTGCACCGGATATTTCTTATTTGAGACTTCTCCTTACTGCGTACACTCTACACTGTATAGTCGCGAAGGTCGGAGACAAGGAGAGAGGGGGAGACCGAGACAGAAATAATAATCATAATGTGATGTGGTCTTCAGAAAGCGGGGCGCAGCTGCTCTT
This sequence comes from Pseudohalonectria lignicola, assembly GCA_003049395.1. Classification (NCBI taxonomy): domain Eukaryota; kingdom Fungi; phylum Ascomycota; class Sordariomycetes; order Magnaporthales; family Ophioceraceae; genus Pseudohalonectria; species Pseudohalonectria lignicola. Next base: position 64,339 of record PYSP01000127.1, read on the forward strand.
AGACGATAGCGCGGTTTCGATGTTGCTGTGGCAACCTGTGCTGGATCTCTCCGCTGCGCTGGGGTAAATACCTGGCCGCTGCAGAGCTAACCTACACGGCGACACCTGAGCCACCGCCGGCTAATACAGACAGTCAGCGAGGAAACATTTGATCATAGCTCCTGGTATCAAGATCTAGGCATTGATCTGGCTCTGTGAAGTCTCTCGGATCGCAATTACTGCGATATCCCTCTTTCACGGGATCGAGCCCGATAGTTGCCAGCATCTTTCCTCGACTTTATCCTGCCCTTCCTTTCGCTCCCGATCATAACCTCCTAACCTACTACATCTACAAATCGAGATGGCGACTAGAACACTGGAGTCGCGCTTTGAGCGCATGTCTGTGAACGATGAGAACGATCCGGGTGATGGGAGCCGGATATACCAGAAGTCCAAGGTTGGCAAAGCCCCTCCTCCGTCCCAGCAATACTCCTGTTGCGCTCGCAAATCGCTGACATTTGACGATCGCCCGCGCTTGAATAACCTCGTAGGTGGTCGCCGCAACATCACAGCTCTCCCACAGCAGCAGTAGACCAAACCTCTTCAAGGTAGCGCTTCAGTCGCAAAGCACAAACACAGTCACAGCGGTGACGCTCCCGTCGCAGGCGGCGCAGAGGAAAGCGAACAATAACAACAACAACAACACCGCCACCACCGCCGCTAATAACAATCCACCCTCCCCGAGCAAAAATGAGCACAACAGCAAGTCGTCCTCTCGCAGTTCCGACGAGCTCGGCATGGGGGACCCACAGTCGTCTATGATGATGTCGATGCCGAAGCAGTTCCATCTGGGCATGTTCGAGATCGGCCGCCCGCTGGGTAAGGGAAAGTTCGGGCGGGTCTACCTGGCGCGGGAGCGCAGCACGGGCTTCATCTGCGCGCTCAAGGTGCTGTACAAGTTCGAGCTGCAGAAGGGCAACGTGGAGGGCCAGGTGCGGCGCGAGGTGGAGATCCAGTCGAACCTGCGGCACCCCAACATCCTCAAGCTGTACGGTCACTTCCACGACACCAAGCGCATCTTCCTGATCCTCGAGTTCGCGGGCAAGGGGGAGTTGTACAAGCACCTGCGCAAGGAGAACCGCTTCCCCGAGTGGAAGGCGGCGCACTACATCGCGCAAATGGCGTCGGCGCTCCGGTACCTGCACCGCAAGCACGTCATCCACCGGGACATCAAGCCCGAGAACATCCTGATGGGCATCCACGGTGAGATCAAGATCTCCGACTTCGGCTGGAGCGTGCACGCCCCGAACCACCGGCGCAGGACCCTCTGCGGCACCCTCGACTACCTGCCCCCGGAGATGATCAAGTCAGGGAACAAGGACAACACGTACGACGAGAAGGTTGACCTCTGGAGCCTCGGCGTCCTCACTTACGAGTTCCTGGTCGGTGAGGCCCCCTTCGAGGACACCCCCGTCAAGACGCAGAGGCGCATCGCTAGGGCGGACATGACCATCCCCTCGTTTGTCAGCCCGGAGGCGAGGGATCTGATCAAGAAGGTAAGGTTCTCTTCTTCTGCTTTTTCTTCTTGTTTCCCCCTATTGTTCCCTTTGGCTAGCCAACTGCATTTTCAAGTGCTCAATCTCCCCTTTTCGCCCACCCCCAGAGGATACACAAAAAACCATAATTAAGCGTGCTGACATGGTCTTCATAGCTCCTCGTGCTCGACCCGGAAAAACGCCTCCCACTCGAGGCCGTACAGCAACACCCCTGGATTCTCAAGCACTGCGTCAAGGGGGAACGCGTGTACAACCGGGAGAAAGGGAGTAGCAGCGGCACCTCTGGCGGTGACTGACGGGTCTTACTCAATGAATCATGACTGTCTCTCTCTCTTCCACACACTCTCTCTGTCTTTACTTCTTTCTCTCTTATCTGCTCCAGATAAACAGGCGTTTTTTGGGGGGTCTGTTTTCTCTTTCTTTCTCCCTGTGTCAAATCAAGTCAAACATTGAGGGGCATGGCGCTTATTCCTTAGTAGAATCAACGGGATGTGTGTTTGTGTGTTGCATTGAAATGCATGGAGGGCCCCTTGGGGTTCTGCGGGCAGCGGGTGTGTGTGTGGTGTTGGTCTTTTTTCTTCGTTTTTCTTCCAGTTGTTCAAATCGGTATACACAGGCCGGCCCGCCCTGTCGGGAATCTCAAATGGTATGGTAATAGTACAAAAAGTCCGACACAAGATCTACAGGAATTGGCTCTATATATCCTGTGACTGTAAAAGGGCAAGACTCATAGTGTTTCCCCTCTTGTGCCTGCCTAGCCGACCACTTTCTTCTCCTCCCGAACCAACCCCCTCTCCAGAAACGTCATCCACACATCACCTGTAAACCTCGTCAAACGGCCTCGTATCCGAGAAACACGAGTCCCAGACTTGGTTGACGACCTTGGTGGCTTGGACGTCGTCCTTGCACCGCGGCCGCGCCATCACCGACTGGATCGCCCTCGCCCTCACGCAATTTTGAAACTGCTGCGTCAGTGACCAGTGGCCCCTTGTTATCGCCTCCCGCGTCCACCTGCACTCTCCGCTCAGCATGGATGCCCGGATCTGTTGCCATTGCCGCCGTTGCTCCTTGTTAGCACCGTCTGTCGCTTTCACAAAAAAGGAGAAGGCGGGCGGTGACCAAGTCGAGGAATGGAGGTCGGAGGATGGGAGGGGATGGGAGGGGAGGTAATGGAATGGAGAGCGTCCTCACCTCCGTGCAGGCAGCATGTTTCAGATCCTTGTCCCCCGTCCAGTCGACCTTCCACCTGAGGTGGTCCCAGGCGTGCACCATCTCATGGGCGAGCGTGTCCTCGAGGTGCTTGCGGTCGCGGACCTCGTTGGCGCAGATGAGGATGCCGTGCTCGGGGCTGAAGCCGCCGCCCCGCCTCCTCACGACCTCGCCGTCCTCGGTCAGCTGGTTCGGGCACCGCCTGCACAGCACGTTGGACTCGTTCAGGTCCCCGTTCAGGGCCGTCACCCGCTCCCGCATGAAGCGCACGATCGGCGAGTACCGGAACAGCCAGTCCCTGTGCTCCTCGCACCGCTTGCAGTCCCGCTCCTCGTTCTGCTTGTACCGCCACTCCCGGTAGTGGAACGCGCCCTCCTTCGTCATCTTGCCCGTCAGCACGTTGAAGTAGTTCACCCACCACTGCGTCTTGGGGTCGAACCCCGTCCGTGCCGGGTCATTCTCTAGCGTGCGCGGGGGTTGCTGTCGTTGTTGCTGTGCATCAGGGGGTGTTTGTGCCGTCATCGTGGGCGCTGCTGCTGTTGTCGAGGTTGCTGCGGAGGTCGACTCCGACAAAGGAGGGTCTGGTGATGTTGCCATTGGAGGCAGTGTTTTTGTGGTTGCGCTAAGATGGCGGCTGGCCTGCTGCACCGGGCGCGATGTGCATAAATAGGCCCCTGGACTTATCGGACGAGAGTGACTCTTGTGCGAGACATATAAAGGTGGCACACGGTATCTCCTTTGGCTTATTGAAAATTTGATAGCAGCTCTTTTCTCGATTTAAATAAATACTTAGCTTCCCGGCAGGTCAAGATTCGTGGTTCTTGATCGCAATTGAAATCGTCGTCCCAGCATTTCAGGGCGGTGAAGACCTTGAAAGTGTTCTGCCCCGAACCTGGAGCAATTAATTTTGGTGAACCCCAGCTTGCGCTGAGCATTTACATAATATTCGGCGGGAAGCGCCCTTCTGAGCCCGCTGTTCCGTCAGCCTTTCAAGCCTCTCTCAGCTGTCCAACCTTCAGTGCGATTTACTGCGATCGAAGCCCGAGAATTCCGTTCTGGAGTCTTCACCCGGAATCTCCACTGCGAAACCGCAGTTCCGCAGGCTGCACGACGGCGCGCCCTCCCATATCATCGAGAAGCGCATAGTTTATGGATCCCGCCCTTCGTCAACACTACCTTACGCAAGAAAAATGGATCCTGAAGGCCCTGGTGAACCCTGTAAGACGAAGTCGTAAATTTTCTTTATTACTCTCACTTGCACACGCTGAAGCAGTTGTGTTTCTACTGCCTGTCATGAATTGTTTCTCTTTCCTAGAAGGGTTGTGTGTATAGTGTCTCTTTCTGAGCTCATCCCTATACGTTTTTAGCAATGAGGGTTCATCAAAGGTCGCACGGGACTGTGGTCATAAAGTTAGGTGAGTTGAGCCCCTGAAATCCTACTCCGCCCCTGAGTCTGTGGTGAGTTATGAGGGTATTTGCATCGAAGTTCGTGGTGGGGTTCCTGTCCAGTTTACACGAATACTCTCCGAGCCAGGGACCAGCTCGATCGTGGATGAAGAGACCCGCAAACCCCTGCTCTCCATCCTCACCCTGATCGTCGAGACCGCCGTCAAGCTTAGAGAAGATGGCCACAAGGTAGTCATAGTCTCGTCCGGTGCCATCGGCGTGGGATTACGGCGTATGGACATTCATGAGCGTCCCAAGAAACATCTGTCAAAGCTTCAGGTGAGCATCTCACTCAACTTCCATCCCCTTCAGGTCTCACCTTTTCACACTAACTTTGTCCCGTATGGTAGGCTTTAGCAGCCATCGGACAGTGCCGCTTGATGAGCTTATGGGACAGTCTCTTCACTCAATTAAGGCAGCCCATCGCCCAGATCCTGCTCACCAGGAATGACATCGCCGATGTGAGCCGACCCCTGAAATCCATATTTCACCCAATTTTAGGTTAGGGGGTGTAGGGTCGCTCTGGAGAGCTAATATAGGCCCCTTACAGAGGACGAGGTACCTGAACGCCCAGAATACATTCATGGAGCTCCTGGACATGGGCGTCATCCCGATCGTGAACGAGAATGACACGCTCGCAGTCGCGGAAATCAAGTTTGGTGACAACGATACACTGTCAGCCATCACTGCTGCCATGGTTCATGCGGATCTGCTCTTCCTAATGACTGATGTCGATTGCCTCTACGAGAAGAACCCGAGGGTGTTCAAGGACGCCAAGGCGATTCAGGTCGTCGAGGACATAGGAGCCCTCGCTGCTGATGGTGAGAAATGAATACCGCCTTCTCCCCCCTTAGCTCCGACTGAATTGTCATCTTTCGAATCTCCCCAACTGACCCGTTTTATACCTTCAGTATCGTCCGCCGGGAGCTCCTTGGGCACAGGTGGCATGTTTACCAAGATCGTGGCTGCGAGGCTGGCAACTTCGGCAGGCGTCACCACCATCATTGCCCGCGCATCGAATCCTGGAAACATCATTAACATCGTGAAGTGGATCGAGGCAAGCAAGTTGCCGCAGGGGCAGAATAGCATCACCAACAACACAACAGATGCACAAGCCCCTGAAACGTCAACCTCCCCGCAACAAGAACCCCCGCTTCATACACGCTTCCTCCCCTCTCCAGAACCGATCCGGGACCGCTCCTTCTGGATCCTCCACGGCCTCAAGCCGCACGGCACCCTTTACATCGACAAGGGGGCCTGCCGCGCCTTGCTCGACAAGGCGGGCCTCCTCCCCGTCGGCATCGTCGACGTGGAGGGCTCCTTCGCGCAGCAGGAGGCCGTGCGCCTCGTCGTCGTGGACAGGAAGCTGTGGGAAGGCGGCGCCGGCAGCACCGGCAGCGGCGCCGACAACGAGGTGGGGAGGGCCCTGGTGAACTACTCCTCCTTCGAGATCAAGCAGATAAAGGGCCATCAGAGCACCGAGATCGAGGGTATCCTGGGCTACGCCGACAGCGAGTACGTCGCGCAGAGGGAGTACATTAGCTTCTTTAGGAAGGAGAGCAGACCCGTCACGCCCATCCGGGAGGCCGAGGGGATGATCCAGGGGGTGGCGGGGTACGAGGTCACTGCCTCGGGGTCCGGGTTGGCGTAGCCAGGGCAGTGGATTGGATCATCGGAGTCGAATGGGTGGTCGTGGGAAGGGTGGGCTACCTAGGGTAAATCTGTTGGTTTCTGATTTTGGTATCTTTTGGACACTCGTACACTTCCATATTTTCTTCCGTTCAGACATGAATGACGAAATGGTTCCCACATAACTCAATGGCTTCAACGCCTAAGACTCCACAGTTTTGCCCCCCGTTAACCACGAGTATCTTTCGGTTAGGGAAAGAGGGAAGGGGGAAAGAAAGAGACATCATGCAAGGCAAGGTTATGACGCGAACAGGGTATCCTCGTCCCGAAGGTACTCTCCGCAGTCCGATTGCCTGAAGCATACAATCCCTGTCGGGTCCGCCCTCCGTGCCTCGGCGACGCTCCTCGCCGTGACGCCGAATCCCAGGGGCACGTCCTGCATGTTGTAAACCACAATCCCCTGATGCTCTGGGCAGTCGTCGGTCTGGCGTCCGATGTGGGCCTTGACGACTATTATCGAAAATCACATTTATGTCAGCTGCTGGGATCAGGTTTGTCGCCACGCCCCTGGCGGGGCTGCGAGCAGGCGTAGGATAGCACAACGTACTGTTGCCACCGTAGAGGAAGGGCATCTCGCCGTTCGAGCGCACCCAGATCTTGTAGCGGGCATGCTCGGAGAGGATCGGCACTGCCGAAGTTGGGTGTGTTAGCCTGGAGTGTCCTTGGGCAGGGCATGGAAGGCAGCAGAGAGCGACACTTACGAGCTGTAATGTGAAGACGAAACTTTCCCGACTAGTGGCAGCTTGCGCATCAGTAACCTAGAGTCCTAAGATCTAGCATCGAGCGTCGAGCGTCGCCTCCCACCCCGAACCTAGCACCTACCTTGGTGAACTTCCCCAAGCAGGTACCCAGAGACATTAACCTGTCCCTCGCGATCGAGGTTGCCAGGTTCGCGATGCTCAGCCTGACATAGTATCTGGAGATGCAGTCGACCAGTCAGTGAATTGAGGCCCGGAGACCGAGGAGGGAAGAATAGGGTGTTTCAATATCCACGTAGATAGGCGCAGGGGACTGGTAGTGTGGGACCGTACACTCTATCCTTGTGCAGCCGGAAAACATATCGGTCGCCGTCGTCCAACGGTGCAATTAGACTCTTAAGGGAGTTGCCAGTGTAGTTGGCCAGCTTCGACAGAAGGGTCTGCGTCTCGGCATCTGTTAAGGGCCTCATGACTGCTTATGATCTTAGAGGCTATCTAAGGTACCCAATAATGTCATCACAGAAGACGGCAGCTCGATGATGCTTTGCCATATTAGATACGTCCCTTCCTTGAAAAAAATTGGCCCCACGGATATCAGAATTTCGCGATAAGATTGCCGATAAGATAATCGGAGTGGGCCCCGTTGTTACCCGCCCGTCATCCCATGTCATCGGCTCACCGTTCCACCCACTCCCCTCTCGAGCCGGCAGCTCGAGGCAGGGAGGGACAGTGGCAGAAGTGACGTACTACTAGGCTACAAATGAAAATATATCAGGTCTATTGTGGTCTATCTATGCCTTTTGGGGTATCTTGTCTAATCGACTTTTGACAGGAGGATTAGAAAAGAGAGACAGCAGAGAGAGCAACGGGGGAACTAATTCGCAGCCAAGATCTCAACGGCATCCGGCGCCTTGGTGAGATCTGCCTTCCCGCCATTCTTCCTGAGCTCCTCCGACTCCTGCGCCATCCGCTTGTCTTGCTTCTGCTTCTCGTGGCTCAGGTAACTTGAGTACCGGAGGGTGCCGAGCGATAGGAACACCATAAAGATGATACCGATGACCCCCCTGCGTATGAGGACCCAGCGCAGGCCTTCAATGTCCGATTTGGCGTCGCTGTTCAGAATAACGCCGATCTTGTAGTTTATTTGTTGGATCTGAACAGCGAAAGTAAAAAGCGTCAGTAACCAGTACCAGTTTGTTCTCATACCCAGATAAGAAAATGGGTTCGGTTGTATGGTTTAGGCAGAACTTCAAATAACGAGGAGACAACGACTTACCGCACTCTCATTCGCCTTCTGCTCCTCCCTAACTGCCATCCTCCGGTCGTTGAACATGCCCTTGACGTTGTCGTTGAGCGTCAGCAGCTCCTGGTTGAGCGTCTGCGTCGAGATGTCCACCTCGTGCTGCACGTGCGTGCGCTGTTGCCGCATCTGCTCCTCTGCGATCCGGCGGTTGTTCCTCACCTCGGTGCTCAGCTCCGAGCAGGCCGCCCGGAAGAGGTAGGTCTCGTTGTCCACGTCCCGCCGACTGACGAGTCCGGACTGGGCGACGTCCAGGTTCAGGGCCAGTAGGCCCCTGACGGCCTTCATCACCGTGATGGACTGGTCCTGCGTGTAGCCCCCGGTCTCGAGCTGCTTGACGAGCGAGTACGTGTCGAAGTGGTGGACGTATGACGTCGGCGACAGGTGGGGGGTGGTCCCCTTCTTCGCTTCGGGCCCTTCCATATGTAGCAACGTGTCCATCGGGCCGCTCGCCCGCTTCTTCCCGTCTTTGCCATCAGCCTGCGCGGGGTCATGCTTTGATGGGGACGGAGTCGGAGCTCCCAGCTCGATGACAGGCGGAGTAGTAGGCTGAGGGTGGGAGCCCTCCGGTGATGGCAGATTATTCCCCGTCCCAAGGCTCTCCGTCGCGGCTCCTTGAGCGGCGGGCCTCTGCGGCCCTCCCTCCTTCTCCGTCCGTTCGCCCTTCTGCGGATCCGATGTCGGCGGCTTCAGGGGAGTTGATGATATGCCATCACCAGTAACTGGCAGGGGCTCTACGGCCTTCCCATGCCTCGCTGCAAACGTCGATTGCTTAGGTGAAGTCGCTGTCGCGTATAGCGCGTTTTGTGCACATCTTGCCGGTGGCTGGGATCGGTTCCTCGGTTTGTGACGTATCAAGCTGACCGCCTCCGAGAGTGGTGAGGCGGTTTCGCGGAGGCGAGGGGAACGGAACAAGTGAGGGTATAGGAACGTCAACCGTGTGGTCGACATCGTAGGAACCTGACCACGGACTTTGGAAGCATGTGCCAGTGTAAAAATCAATAAAGGAACAGCAGCACTGGGTGAGAACCTGGCTTGACACGACACCAAAGAATCTTCGAAGATACCAAGGATATCAAGTCGGGACCCGAAACCGTTGAACAGAGTCCGCAAGTACCCGCCGGCATTACTTCGGTCGTAGGCGAATTGGCACGCGCCCCTCCGGGTTGGAGGATTTGTCAAGGGTTGGGGTTGGGGTTAGGGGTCAGATTGCCCCCTCTCTAAGATCGACCTATCCCCTTGATCATGCCCTTTCACGGGTAACTTTCTACGGACACATGGCGGATAAGGAGGCACTATCTTTTGGGTAATTTTTTTTAGAGCGACTGGCTCTATTTTGGCAGACGCTTGACGGTTCAATCCCGCACATTCGCCTGGCTTCTACGAATCCGCCGCCTTCCGGCGCTCAAGCACTTTCAGCACATCGGCAGCGCTGTTGATATCACCTTTGCGCTTCTTCGGCCCCCTCTTCCGCTTCGACTTCCCGCCACCGCCGCCGTCCTCGCCGTCCTCCTCATCGCCCCATTTCGCAAGCTTGACGTCCTTTTCCTCCATGTCCTCCTCGTCTGCCAGCCTATTGGTGCCGAAACCCATGTCCAGGTCATCCACGTCCCTGTTGCTCTCGCGCAGCATCTTCTTCAGGCGCTCCTCCCGCTCCGCGTTCTTCTTCTCCTCCTCCGTCTTGGCCTCAATGTTCAGGGCCTTCGCCTTGCGCAGGGCTGCCAAGACAGCCGGGTCGTCTGCCGCCGCCGTTGTGCGGGACTCCTGTGACACCAAGCCAGTTTTGGAGTCTTTGAAGTAGTTCCTAGCCACTTGCGCTGGCGTTACCTCGGGACTCGATGCAGGGCGCTTTGTTTTGGAGATTTCTTCTCCTCCCGATACTTGACCCTCATCTGATGGCGGCGATGCACTATTATCCCGCGCAGAGCCATCCCTCGAGGCTTCTGACTTTCCTCCTGCCTTTTCGGCTTCGGAGCCGTCATCACTGGAGCTCTCATCATCCGAGTCAGATGCGAGTCCAGCCAGAGGGTCGTAATCATCAGCATCATCGAAGATGTTGACTTCTGCATTCGCCTGTTGTTCCTCAAGCTCCTTCTGTTTTTTCCTGTAGAACTCAGGGACTTCCATTCCCAGAACCTCGGAATTTTTGGCTGGGATGAAGGCATCCTTCTCATTGGCATATCCTGCAACTTTCCTGACCTTTCTCTTCTCATGGCCATCTTCGTCAACGATGATCATGACCTCTCTGCCCTTACTGTCACGCTCGATCCTTGTGCCCGGGGTCTTCTTCTCTCCGATCTTTTTAAATCTTGTCCCGAGCTGTGACTCCTGCTTGGCCTTGGCAGCTTCTCTTGCAGCTCGCAGCTCTGCCAGGATCTGATCCCTTGTCCTCTTCTTCCCTGGCGCAAGGGCGACGGTTGACAGCTGGCCCTTCTTCTTAAGGGCCTTTTCTTTTGCTATTGCCTGCACCTCTGTTGCTTCCAACTTCTCGAGCTCATCGTCTGCTTCCGCACCATCGCCGGCGGCCGCCCCGTCCGTCGGAGCACCTTGGTCGTCCGGCTCGGCGGCTCGTGCCGGCGTCTCCTTCTTGTCACCAAACACATCCTCGCCTCTCCGCACTTTCTGTAAGAGCTTGAAGTCAAGGCCCTTGACGAGATGTGTGCTTGATAGGTCACCGCCGGCGATTTGGCCCCGCAGCATGTCGTAAGTTGCCCGGTCTATTTCTTCGTTCTTGTAGGATTCCTCGAGCGCTTTCAGCCTTGCTGCCCGCTCATCTTCTTCCTCATCATGCCTAGTCCTCGCCCTGTCAATATAGCCCTGGGCGAGCTTGCTACCCTTTGGCGCAGATATGCGGAGCCGCTTTTGTGGCTGGTCGGCCTGGTCACGTTCAGCGAGCTGTTTGGCGAAAAGAGACTTGGCGCTGATGCTACTGCCAGCAACTGACCGACTTTGGAGTCCTGAGTGTTAGCAGAGAACCGAAGAGCAGCGAGGAGGCTAGTAGAGGAAGTCGCCACTTGAATATGTGCTTACGGAGTCATGGGTATGCTGGCCCTCTGCTTCGAGCCCAAAGCGGGAGCCGCGGCCGCCTTGCCAGCGCTTGGTGATGTGGTCGCACCATTACGTTTGTTGGAATCTGTTTTCGCAGCATTAGACTGTATCAGCTTCCGAAACTGCTCGTTGTTCATTTTGGCAGACGGCGCAGACCACAACAGAGAAGTGATCAATCGCGCTCTCTGCTCTCTAGGTTCTTTGACTAGCTTTGGTTTGACTTGGTTTGCGATGGGAAGAGGGGCGATTTAGTTAGCGCGCACTGTGTAGGTGGTCGAAATCACTTATCAGCACGTGACTTCGCGAGCAACCTTCGGGTCTTCCGGATCGCGAAATATGACGTCCTTGCCACTTTACGCGTTTCGGACTCGGAGCCTCAGACTGCCGACCACGATGTCCGAAGCTCCTCATTGATACTCGGCTTCTGCCTGCTGTTTACAGGGTGCGCCCTATGTCACGATGTGCTCATCAAAACCGACACTTACATCATTATGATCAGAGCACATCTTTAATGGTTTTCTTATATGATCATATCGACCCTCTTTCGTCTTTTACGGTATGGGGAGCGTCCTGGAAAAGAACTCATCCGCGGTGCGGAAGCGGATCGAGAACCACACGTTTTCCGATGAGACCGGTGAGGAGTACGAGGCGAGCGCCTTCGGAGGATTTGGGGACTATTTCCGCAGGAAGAAGATCAAGCTCCAGAATCTCGATGCTGAGCTCCGGGCGGCCGCCCCGGAGAAGCCGCAGATCTTCAAGGGGGTGGTCGCTCACGTGATGGGCTACACCCAACCCCCCTTACATGTGTACGTCTCTCGTCGGCTAGCTGTCTTGTCTAGTGCCAGATTCTGATCATACAACAATAGCTTGCACAAGGACCTAGTCCAGCATGGTGCTGGCTTTCTCCAATATCTTGACTCTAAGACCATGGCGACGCACATCATCGCCTCCGCCCTCCCGCCAAAGAAGGTTGTCGACTACAACAAGTACAGAATGGTTAAGCCCCAGTGGGTAGTGGACTCTATCAATGCTAGAAAGCTGCTGTCCTGGACCGACTATCGCGTCTTCGATGAAGGACCTAGGCAGAAGACCATCAAGTTTGATGGTGGTGGCAAGATGTTCTCTCAAGTATCACAGCTATCTCAGCTTGGCTACAAGGAACATACGCAGAACAGCTTCTACGCGTTGCAGCTTCAGAAGAATGCGGAACCGCGAGAGTCCAACAGCTCCCCTCAGGCAGCCTTCACAGACAGAGCATCTGCAGGTTCGCCTGGAGGAGGTGCAGTTAGGTCCAGCTTGGGCGGGCTAGACGTCGATTACGGGATGGAGATAGATCCTAGCCCTGCCCGACGTGGAATTGAGACAAGTGCACATGTTCAAGAAGATCCTGAACTGGCACAAGGAAATGAAGCAGATCAGGGCATGGACTCTCCTCTCCCGGACGAACGTCGACGTCGATATTCGGACATTGCTGCTCTCGCACAAGGCGATCAAGGTCGAGATCCTCCTGATAGCCATGGTCCGGATCCTCCTCCGAGGGCCACATCCCTCAGTCGGTCGGGTCAGAAACGCCTGACCTCGGAAGAGCACAACGCAATGCTCCTCAAGGACCCAAAAGTATGGAAGTCTTCGACCGCGAACCCGGACTTCCTCCGACAGTTCTACTCCGAGAGCCGGCTTCACCACCTATCCACCTGGAAGGCAGAGCTGAAGTCCAAGATGCAGAGGCTCGCCGCCGAAAAGGGCCAACAACAGAGGGCCACCGCCCCCGCATTCAAGCGCAAGCCTGGCTCGCGGCGGTACATCATGCATGTCGACTTTGATAGCTTCTTCTGCGCCGTCTCCCTGAAGAGCGCACCCATCGAGTGCGCGGGCAAGCCGGCTGTGGTGGCGCACGGCTCAGGGACGGGCTCCGAGATCGCATCGTGCAACTACCCGGCCAGGGAGTTTGGGGTCCGGAACGGTATGTGGATGAAGCGCGCGCTCGAGTTGTGTCCCACGATCGAGGTGCTTCCTTACGATTTCCCGGCGTACGAGGAGGCAAGCCGGCTTTTCTATGAAGCCATCTTGAATGTCGGCGGTGTTGTGCAGAGCGTCAGTGTGGACGAGGCACTCGTGGATGTGACCAGTCTCGTCTTGAGCGCGTCATCCTCCAAGGGCCACGGTGTCGACGAGGGGAGCGTGTGGCGGGAGCAAGAGAAAGTCGATGAGCTAGCGTCGGGGTTGCGGGACGACATCAAGCAGAAGACGGGCTGCAACGTTTCGGTCGGGATCGGCCCCAACATCCTCCTGGCTAAGGTTGCTCTGCGGAAGGCGAAACCAGCAGGGCAATACCAGGTCAAGCCGGAAGAGATCCTGGGGCTGATTGGAGAGCTGAAGGTCGAGGACCTCCCCGGTGTCGCATACAGCATCAAGGGGAAACTCGAAGAGGTCGGCGTTCGGCTCGTCAAAGACGTACGGGAACTCTCCAGGGTGCGGCTCACCACGGTGCTTGGCTCCAAGACCGGGGAGAAGCTCTGGGAGTACTCGCGAGGGATTGACAACACCGACGTTGGCGACCAACCCCAGAGGAAATCCGTGTCTGCCGAGGTGAACTGGGGCGTGCGGTTCGTCAGCCAACAAGAGGCGGAGGAGTTCGTCATGAACCTCTGCAAGGAGCTGGAGAGGCGGCTTCTGAACGAAGGTGTCAAGGGGAGGAGCTTTACCATGAAGATTATGCGACGATCTCTTAGTTCCCCGCTGGACCCCCCCAAGCATCTCGGTCACGGCCAATGTGACACCTTCAACAAGACGGTGGGCTTTGGGATCGCGACTCACAGCGCCAAGTTCATCGGCAAGGAAGCCGTATCGGTGCTCAGGGGCTTCAACTTCAGCCCAGGTGATCTCCGTGGGCTCGGGGTACACCTCTCAAAGCTGGAGCCGATCAGGGGCCCTACCTCCTTGATGCCGGAGAGTAGCCAGAAGACGCTCCCGTTTGGCGCATTCCTGAAGACGCCTTCCGGCAAAAAGGCTGGCTCTGATCCGATAGAAGATGACAGCAACAGACGCCAGGATGGAAAGACCAATGCTTCCAGCCCCGGGTCTGGGCCTGCCTCTAGTGGTCGCGACATGTCGGCGGACCCCATCGCCGACGACCCTCTGACGCCCCGAAAGCCACGCCCGAGCCCAATGCACCCGGCACTCGCCCTGACCAAGGCCCGCGAGGCGGACGGGCAGGCCAGGACACCCCTCAACGTTGCCGGGACACAGTTCCTCATGCCCTCGCAGCCGGACCCGGAGATGGTCGCCGCGCTGCCCCACGACATCCGCAGCAAGCTGATGGCGCAGCAGCAGAGGAGACAGCAGCAACAGCCGAACCACGCCAGGGCCCGTACTGGCGATGAGTCCCCCAGCGGTGCCGCCAGGTTTCGGACGCAGAGCCCAGCGCTTTCAATTGACGAGGGGATGATGACGATGACGACGGGGATACCCTCGCAGGTAGACCCAGAGGTGTTTAACGCCCTGCCAGAGGACGTGAAAGCAGAGGTCTTGGCGTCGTATGGCGGCAGGAAGGGAGCTGGAGCTGGAGCTGGAACAGGAACCGGACAGATGCTGCTCCCGCAGTTGCCCCGCAAGGACAGGGTGATCAACACGCCCTCCAAGAAGACCACGCCGACAAAGCCGCGCGGTGGTGGAGGCGGAGGCGTGGGTCTTCGAGGTATGCTCAGCCGCACCCGAGAGAGGCAACACGACGCGGATGCGGGGCTTTTCCAGACGAACCTCTTCCCTGTAAATGCCGCCGCCTCCGGTGCAGACCGGGAGAAAGTCAGTCCCAGCCGCGCCGACAAGACATATAACCACAGCAGCAACAACGGGGACAAGGACAATGACGATGGCGACGACTTGGATGACATGGGGGAGCTGGACCCGGAAATCCTGGCCGCCCTGCCAGAGGAGGTCCGGCGCGAGGTGGTGGCGGACCACCGTCGCAGGCAGCTCGTCCGGCGCGGAGGCGGGCTAGACCTGCAGGTCTCGGCCCCGCCGCACCAGCGCCGCCCCCGGGCTGGCGGGTCCGCCGGCAAGGGCCTGGAGCCCGGGCAGACGATGCTCTCCTTCGCCGGGCGGCCGGCGAGGGTCGCCTTCACGAGGCAGTCCCTCAGCTCTGTGTCCAGGATCAAGGACATGCTGCACCTCTGGCACCGGGACACGTTGGACACGGGCCCCCACCGGCGGGACGTGGAGGTGTTCGAGCGGTACCTGGAGCGTGTCGTGCTGGAGGAGCGGGACATGGAGAAGGTGCAGGTCCTGGTCGCGTGGCTGGACTGGCTTGTCGGGGAGGACGATGGCGATGGCGATGGAGGTACCGGTGCCGATGCCGGTGCCGATGACAAGGGGAGGAGGAAGTGGCAGGCTTGTCTTCGGGGGATCAAGGATAGGGTGCAGAGGGCTATGGAGAAGAGGGGGTTGGGGAGTATGGATTTAGGTCAGGGTTAGGGGGTTTTGAGAGGCGTTACTGGTCAATTCTGGTGATGGGGTTCAGGTCTAAGAACCCAGCTACGGCTCGGGCAACTTATTTCAAAGAACTTTTCCTTGTATTTTTAACGTTTAGATACCCGCCTTGACGAGTGAATTCGACATGGGCAGGCCAACAAGCATTTGATGTTTTATTTTTATTGAACAGTCCAGGGCCAGTGATATTTCTCTAGGGATGTATCGGGGTATAATCAAAATCAGCCAGTTAGTGGGTAGGCACCTCACCCACCTAGCAACCAGCTAGCAATCAACAACCAAAGAACTGCCTGTTTTCCCTCTCCAGACCAATTATACCCAAAGTTAGATTATTAAAAAAGAATAAGAAGAGTGAAAGAAACCCATTGAACACCAACGCAGGAGGTCTCCAGAGGCCCAATAAGGCATGCAGACTTCTAAAGGCTCATTAGATCAGATTAGATTCCCAAAAATCGTCGCCGTGACAGCCACCAAGGCTGCAAGGCCAACAGCGACCCCTGAGGAATGTCCTGCTCGGGAAATATACACCTGTATCCAGATGGTTAGTAATTATCAGCCTGCCAGTTCAGATGATGCCAGAGTGACAAACATGAGAAGATATATGTGAGGGAATAAAACCGAGGAGGAAAACAGAGAGACAAAAAAGAGAAAGAAAGAGAAAAGACCATGCATACCGAAAGCTTCATCGGCCCGCCACATATAGTAGACTTGTCCCCATCGCAGGCCGTGCTGCACTCGCTGTCGGCGGACTTGACCGACAGGCCCGACAGCTTCTGGCCGCACCAGCACTCCCTCGAGAACTCGAGCCCGGCGTACTTGTAGCTGTTGCCGTTGGTGCTGCAGAAGTCGAGGCAGGCCTGCACCGTCATGGTGCCGTCGAGGACCTTGCCGGGCCCGTCGAGCGCCCGGTCCTTGGTCGTCCCCTCCAGCGCCGTCGTCTCGTTGTAGCAGCCGTGGTAGACGTACTTGGACGCCGGGCGGTAGATGGTCGGCGCTGCGTTCTGCGCGACCGTGGACGTCGGGAGGAGAGCCAGGATGGCGAAGAGGAGGAAGAGGAGGGGAGCCCGGAGGGGGGATCGGACTGGTCTGGGTGATGCCATCTTTTCCACTCTGCTATTTTGACGATTGCGTCCGGGGTGGGGTTGTCGATATGGGAGAGAGACGGTTATCTATCGGTATCGCTCGGATGGAGCGTCTGGTGACTCGCGAAAGGGAGAAGGGGTGGTAGGAGGATGATTCTAAATGCGCGTGGAGACGCGCCGGCTTACGATCCCGTTTCCCCTGATAAACGAACGACTGTTGCAACAAGGAGAGTACAGCGAGGGGAATAACGAACCCAAAAGCAAAAGAAGAAAGGAAAGTTTCCGCCTTGTGAGAGAGCAAGAAAAAAATGGAAAGGAAAACGCGAAAGGCTTCGTTCAGCTCATGTCTATCTACTGTAAGATAATGCAGCTTACGGCCCCCGTTTTCTTCAGCTCCGGGTCCAACATGTCCCTGTCAGCATGTGTTGGTGTGATATTAGTGGCGTTCTTCCAGGGTCGCAATTACACTAAAAGTCAAGCCCCGAGCCTCATGCATGGTCCGTATGAATCCCAGGATCGGGTCCACATTTTGAGAAAAGACCATAAAGCCAAAGCCCAACCCAGGATCTCGATCAAGGCCGAGATCCTAATGTGAAAGTCACCGTGTACCTACGTAGCTGAATATTGACTATAACGACCGTCTTTACCAGGTATCTTTCCTTAACACCTCGCCGACCTGCTTCTTGATAGGAGATATTAATTGATGCCGCGCTCCCAATTGTTCCCTCTATATGCATGTAGGTTAGGCACGTTAGGTAGGCCGTCATTGCCATGAGCCATGCCAAAGTAAAAAGTACATAGTATGTAGTACATGGGGCAACCCCGAAAGTCCAGAAGAAAGAAAAAAAAGCTTGTCCTCAATGTCACCACCTCTCCCACCTTACTTGAGAACCTCCCCCTTCCCACCATGTTTATTGCCCCAACTGCCCACGATCCCCATGGCCGCCTCGTCCCCGCCCGCGATCCTCCGGTCCCCCAGCGCGTCCGAGACGCACCGCCAGGGGTCCCTGCTCCCGCCCCACCGCAGCAGGCTCTCCTTGAGGTGCTCCCCCCTCTCCCTGCTCAAGGCGGCGCCGTCGCGGCCCGAGCCGAAGACGACCTTCCAGCACCGCTCGGCCAGCACCTGGTCGAACAAGTAGCTGTAGTAGGTGGCCCCGTACCCGAACAGGTGGCCGAAGAAGCCCTGCCACCTCGTGCCGGGCGGATCGGGGGGGAGGCGGCCGTGACGCCTCTGCACCGCGTGGTAGACGGCGGTCGAGTCGAATCCGCCGCCCCCAGGGGCTGCAGCCGACGACGACGACGACGACGACGACGATGAAGGCACCCGGGCCGAGTGGTACGCCTGGTCCAGAAGTGCCATCACCACCTGGCTCTCCGTGTCGGACCCCTCGAAGGCGCGCGCCTGCCTCATCCTCGCCGCCACGAGCGCGTAGTCAAGCGGCTCGTCCGTCTCGTGGTGGCGCGCGAACAGGGCCAGCACCGAGGGGTCCGCCGTGAAGTGCTCCATCAGCGTCGAGGGGAGCTCCGCCAGGTCCGTGGCGCAGCGCGTGCCCGCCACGTTCTGGAACGACGTCCGCGCCAGGAACGACTGCACCGCGTGGCCCATCTCGTGGAAGAGCGTCTCGACCTGGGAGAAGGTGAGGAAGGCAGGGCTGTCTGCACTGCCGCCGGGGCCGTCACCCACGTCGCTTTGCGGGAAGTCGCACACCAGCGCGACCGTGGGGAGCTGCTTCAGCACGCCGCCGCCGCCGCCGAAGCCGGATCCCCGCGAGACGGCCATGCCGTCGTTGGCCGCCGCCTCGGCCGACTCGAAGTCCGGGCTGTTGCTGCCGCCCACCACAGACCGCTCGCCCGAGTCCATCCGCGCCGCCTCCTCTGCCACCTCGGACTCGGAGATCTCGCGCGAGCAGCGCACCGTGAAGTGGGCCGGGTTGGGCGACTTATCCCCGCGGTAGAAGAGGTCGCAGTACAGCACGGCCACGTGGCCCTCCGTGTCCGAGACCACGTCCAGCCGCCGGACGTCCGGGTGCCACTTCTCGCCCGGGAGGGTCTCGCGGGGCACGAGCCGGAGGCCGTACAGCCTCGTGAACAGCCTCGACAGCCCCTGCATTACCCTGCCCACGGAGAAGTACGACGACAGGAAGTCCTCCTGCTTCTGCCTCGAGCGCGCCGATTCGCGGATCCGGTGCATGTAGTAGTCTCGGTCCCAGGGGTTGAGCGTGGTCGAGGCCGCCGGCGGGGCGGAGGAGTGGAGGAGGAGCCTCTGCTTCTCCTGCAGCAGCCGGCCGATCTCCTCCTGGACGAGTGGCGTGTTGTTCCGCGACAGCGCCAGCAGGAAGCTGTTCACCGACTCGGGCGACCTTGCCATCATGCGATCCCTCAACGCCATGTGGCCGTAGCTCTCGAACCCGGCCAGCTCGGCCAGCTCGGCGCGCGAGCGCAGCAGCTCCTCCAGGAGATGGATCGACTTGCGCGAGGCGTTCCGCATGGCGTAGTAGATTTGCTTCCTGGTGTCCTCGTCGTGGACGGTCCGCAGCGCCGCGCCGGCCTCGGCCGACATGGTGGGGAGGTACAGGGTGCCGCGCTTGGTGAGGTTCCTCGCAGCGACGGGGTCCATCCCCTGGAAGCGGCTGCTGGGGAGCGCGAGCCGGGCCTGCTCGGGCGCCATATCCCCGACGAACTCGGACCCGATCTCGCTGATGCGCTGCGAGAGGTCGACGAACCGGTCCCGGCTCGACTGCGGCAGGTTCACGGCCGACTTCATGAAATCGAGCTTGAGCATCTTGGCCACGGCAATCTCCTCCTCAGACCATGCCTTAGTAACCTCCGGGTCGGAGAGGGCCCTCCCCAGCTGCTCGTTGAGCCCCGTCGTCGTGTTCAGCTGGTTCATGTACTGGTACGCGAGGGACCAAGCCTCCGAGGCGGCGTCCTGTATCTTGGCCTCCGGGTGCGTCACCCGCACGAAGTCGCTCATGTCGATCACCCGGCACAGCAGGTCGCTGAGCCGGTCCAGGTCACGCACGATGGTCCTGTACTCGGCGGCCGTCCGGGCCGCGAGCACGCGCTTGACTATGGCGCGGGCCTTGGCCAGGCTCGCGTGCGCAAAGTGGAGGAACCCATCAGGGTCCTTGAGGTACGCATTGCGGAAGAGGCCCGCATTTTGCGTCGGAAACTTGGCAGAGCGGGACGAAAAATCGTGCCAGGCCTGTGGGCAGTCGAATATTTTTCGGAGGAGTGAGTCGTCGTGCGTCTGGCTCGTGAAATGGTCGGCGGGGGTGATCCGGGGGGGAGGCGGCGCCGGCGGTGGTGATGATCGAGGCTCTTCCGCATTAGCCGCTGTGCTCGGTAATGTAGACACCAGACGGCGAAGCAATTGAGGTATCTTTCCGGCGATGCTGTCGGTGGTCACCTTTCGCTGCTGAATCTGAGCCACCCGGCGGAGGCAACTATTGCAGACCCAAGGCCGCGACCGAGCAATTTTGAGCATAACTGCGGCTGCTGCAATGTCTGCCCGCCGATGACATCGCCGACAAGGGTCAAGGACAAGGATTAAGGTGCCGCGAGAGAATCGTGAAGGGATGTGGCAGCACACGGGCACACGAATATTGTATACGACGTGGAAGAATTTCGTAGCCCAAGCTTTGTTCTTGTTGTTTGCAGGTGCACTTTTAAGCAGGCTGGGATCTTGTTCACGATTGTGCTGTCTGGACCTTTTTTTTCTTTCCTTTTTTTTTGGTTGATCTAGGCGCGGTGTTTGGTCCTCTATTCGGCACTGTTCCTGCAGCTGTAAAAGGTGCCCGCAGCCCCGGAAAAAAAATTCCGAGCCCCAGCAACAGCTCGCTACCCGCTTCCGGAAATAGCCGTGGTGTCTGGTGGTGGCCGGACGATTGAACTCACCTCACGACACAAACAACGCAATCTCTCTCTCCAGGTTTTCAGTCCATTCTGTCTATCACTCCAGGAAGGCCGAAAATGGCGGCCAGAGTGATGCTGGGACGGGTAAGGACCCCCTTGAAACCCAATTGACTCTTTTTGGCCTGGCTAACAGGCTCTTAAAGCGCGCCGCGGCGCAATTGGCAGCTGGTCTCACCGTCGGAAGCGTTGCGTTATATCCCAGCGTCGCCTTTGCAGAGGCTCCGGAGGACCGCATAGTCAGTCTCACAACCACCGTTTTATCTACGGATTCAACGATTGAGCCTCGCTAACCCCTCCCGGCCCGAAACCAGGTCAAGAAGTCAATTTACGACGACTACGATGACACCCCCGCCGCACCGCCAGCCACACCCGACCTCATCCCGAACTCAGCGACGCCACCAACGCCGACGACGACGACCACCACAGCAGCCGTGACAGAAAGAGGGCACAAGGCACAGCAGCGCCAACGGCGCGGCCCCACGCCGACGGACCGCCTGGCCGGGCAGATCCGGCGGGCGCGCCTGTTCCTGCACGGCCAGGCTGCCGCGGCCGAGGACGGCGTCAACGCGGTCATGGACCGGGCCTTCCGCCTGGAGCGGTCCTTCACCTCCACCGTCGCCTCGCTCGCGCCGCCCCGCGAGTCGGGCGAGATGCTGATGCCAGGCCTGATCTACGTGCTCGTGGCCTCAATGGCCGGGTCCATCGTCTCTCGCAGGCGCGGGGTCCTGCTCCGGGCCGCGACCCCGCTCGCCTTTGGGGTCGCCGCCGGCTGGGCCGTCCTGCCCGTCACGATGCGCAACGTCGGCGACCTGGCCTGGAGGTACGAGCAGCGGTTCCCCGCCGTCAGGGACGCGCACCTCCGCACCAGGGAGGGGCTCGACAGGGGCGCCAGGTTCGCAAAGGTGCACTATCGGCTCGGCGTGCAGATGGTTGGCGACAAGGTCGGCGAGGCGAGGGAGGCGGTCGAGGGGTGGGTTAGGAGAGGGAAATAGAATGGCGTTGTTGGGGGGNGGGGGTTGTTGTGTGTTGGATGGATGGTCGAGTGAGTGGGGTCAAAAAGATGAGGCTAGAGGTGCCGACTGAGACGGACACTAGGTGTATTGTCGGTGTACTATACGAGACATAGACATGTTCATTTCTTTACCCCTTCTAGAGCCATCGCCGGGGATGACACACCGAACTTGCTAGCTCACAATTGCTTTCCTAGAATCATTTGTTCTCGGCAAATGGTTTCCCCCTATTTTCTGCTGTCAAACCTCGTCGACTGATGTTCTACGGATTCGTCTTCTAAACATGCATGCGGGGAGAGGCGGGTGAGTACGTAGGTAAACACTCATAGGAACAGGACTGCTTCAACCAATTCCACGCCGAGTCCAAATTTTCTCTATCGCTGGTATCAAACGCTCTATAGTATCTATTACAGTACCGGTATACAATTATCATACCAAACCAAAGCCCCGGGCCACCCCAAGACCACCAACGCCGCGCTCACTCACAAATTCTTCGCTCCCGCGCTCTTCTCATCCATCAAGATCAACGCCTTCAGCACCCTCTCATACGTCCACATCGTGATGGCGCTGGCCGGCGCCGATTTGAGCAGGCTGACCGTCAACCCCCTGTAGAGGCCCCTGAGCCCTTCCGTCCTGATGATGCTCCTGGCCGTCGACAGCGCCGTACCCCTGTACTCGGGTATGTTCTTGTGCACGTACCTGCCCCTCGTCGGGCCCTGGACCTGTATCCGCCTCCGCACCAGGTCCAGCGGGAACACGCCCGTCTTGGCCACGACGCTGGCCGCGACGCTCGCCAGCGCGAGCTGCCCGTCCCAGAATGGCAGCCTCAGTCCCGCCAGCGGAGAGCGCAAGGACTCGTACACGGCGAAGAAGATGCCCATGAAGGGCAGCGTCTGGGCGACCGCGGGGCCCAGGCCCCGGAAGAAGCCCCGCGCCCCTTCGTCCCTCCATATGTCCGCCACGGCCCGCCGCAGGGAGGCGTAGACGCGGTCGTCGTGGCCCTGCGCCGCGAACCGCGTCCGCAGGAGGTCTAGCGGGTACGTGGCCGCCGTGGCGAGCGTTCCCGCCGCACCGCCCGCGATGAAGCTCTCCGCTGCCGAGGGGAGCACGAAGGTCTTCTTCTTGCTCTGGTTGTTTCCCCCCAAGCCGCCGCCGCCTTCACCCTCCTGCAGACGCCTCAGGAGCTGGGTGGTGCTGCGGTACGTGGTGAACTGCGCGGCCGAGTAGCAGATGTACAGCAGCTCGGCGGGGACGTTGCCCTTCCACAGGCCCCTGATGCCCTCCCGAGCGAAGATGGCCCTCATCGTCGGGATCGTACCCTTGTATATGGGCCCGCCCTGGAGGTTGCGGAGGGTCAGGGGGTCGGAGAGGCTGTGGGTCTGCAGCTGGAGGCGGATCTTGACGACGTCGAGAGGCGCGATGAAGAAGCTTGAGTGGGGGTGTCTGTGTTAGATACCGGGAGATTTCTTCCGCGAATGTCCGCTGAACAGAAAGGCTCATATGAGAGTCGGTTGGTGGTGATGGAGCGGGTTTTATACCGAGCTATCATTCCGGCCGTCGCCCCGGCTGTCACAACTTGCAGTCTTGAGCCCTGTTGATGAGTGTCAGAGATGTTCCCATTTCACCGGGAAAGCGGGGAGTGTACCTCATCTTTCAGCTGCTCTTTTGAGGACGACATTCATCCAGATCTCAGAGCCACCTTGCCCTCAACACGCACACCTGTCGAGATCCTTTACAGCAGGACCCAGTTTTCCCCCTAACGACTCCGAACGGCTTAAAAATGGACTGAGTGGGAGAGTTTTGTCTTCGAATTAGTACTAGATACCGGTACCCAACCAGATACCAGTCATCGGGTTAATCTCAAATATGATATTTTCTCAATTCAACTAAAATCGGAAATTCAACCCTACACGGATTGATAGATATGAAGATTAACAGTCGAGACGCCAATTCCATTCCATGTCCGAAGCGATTATTTTTGATGACGTAATTCGGATGTTTGACGAAGGGCTGGGGAAAAAAAGATTTCCCAGCTTACCCGACTGCCCAGGTAAGTCTGATGGTTTCTTCCAAGTCTGAGACCAATCCGCCGAGAAAATCCTAAGCCTCGTCTGAAGAGCACAAACAGATTAAGCCTTGTAAGAAATATCTATGAGCATTTCAATGAAAAAGATAAACACATTATGCCAGCAAATCCCCTGGGTATCATATATCTACCAGTTAAACTCATCCCTCACCCGCCCCATCCCGCATCGCCTCAGTATCTCCCGTCATCAGAACCTTTCTCCAACCCCTTCATCTTCTCCGAATCCATCGCCTCGTTCTTCTCATTCTCCGCACGCTGGACCACATAGTGGTAGCCGGCAAAGCCAGCGAGGGTGGATATGACGGTGAGGATCACCCAGATCCAAACCTGAGAAGGGGCCTGGAGATACTCTGTCTCGGTGAAGAACGGCATGGCAAAGATAGCCTGGAATTTCCTCCTCCTATATGTTAGCGGTTGCACTGTCGTGTGCCACATTATGCGTACGGGAAGGTGATAGGAATCCTACTTACAGCAAACGATGTTGCAGGTAGGAAAAACAGAGTCAAGACGGCGATCTGGAGATTTGTTAGTCTGATCCGTCAACCCGATAAGCAGGGTAAGCAGAGTAAGTAGGTCAGGTAGGTAAGGCAGCCAGTCAGTCGGACGGAATCCGTGCGCCGTTTCAACTCACTGTCTTCATCGCGATACTGTCCCTCCGCATGCTGATGGTCAACAGGTGCGACTGTATCGCGACCTTCTGCGAGAGCTGGGCATCGACCTGGGCGGCCTTGAGGATCGCCTGCAGAGTTTTGTCGTTGATGGCCTGAATTTGGTTGAACAGCAGGGCCAGGATGTTCTGGACCTTCCTCTCCATCTCGTCGGAGAAGCTCGATATCGCCTTGAGCTGCGACTGGAGCTGCTCGATCCTCTCGAGCTCCAGGTCCCTGTGGTGTGGTGAGGAGGACGGCGAGGTGGAAGGACGCGGCGCCGCCGACGACGAGACCCGCGACGGCGCATCATCACCAGCTCTTTGTCCCTGAACGGAGTCCTTGAAAAGCATCTCGGCTCGATGCTTGACAAGGTCGGACAGGACGAACCCGATGCATTCTAGCTCTGTCTTGTATCGGTGAAGGTGCGCGGCCATGCTGTGGAGGCTGCTGTTGAGCTCCTTGCTTGCCTCCATGAAGACAGAGGTCTCCTCGGCCAACTCTTCCTGGAGTTTCACCCCCTTGATTGTCGAAAGTGCCCGTGGTTAGTTGCCTGCGGGCCCCTGGGTCAAGGACGGGCGGACTTTCAGACTCACCAGTTTAAGTAGCTCGTCGTTGAAGCAAACCAACGTGTTCTTCCACAGCTTCAGGGCCTCGGCAAGGTAGATGACTAGCACAAAGCAAGGGCTTCTCCTCACGTCGTCATAGGTCCGGCCCTGAATCGCCCTCTGGATTTGGCTGGTGGGCTGCATGATCCTCCGCTTCAGCCGACTGTGCGCAAGGTTCACGACTACGACGGTGGTCTTCCCACTGGCCCTGTCCCCGCGGAGGAACACGCCGGTGTGGAAGTTGCCAATGTCGTACTGCACCTCGCCCAGGTGGATGGCGAAGTACGGGTTCATGTGGTTCCTCCTGGACCACTGCAGATGCTCCACCGCTTCGCTATCGCAGGGGCCGCAGTACCGCATGGGGAGGAGGCACCAGTACGTCCACACGTCCGGGGACGGGTGGCGGAACGCGCCGCCGGAGACTTCCCAGGTTCGCGACAGGGCCCCGACAAAGGCCGCCGGCATATGGTACTCCGTCATGATGCTCCTGAAGACCGTCGGGTTGACGAGGAGCCTTGACAGCACATCTGTCCCGGTCCCATTCCCGCTCTGCGCATCCTCGTCCAACCGTGAAATACCGCTGGGCAAGTGGGAAGTTGGATGGTGAGCCTTAGAGCCTGAGAAGAATGAACGGGGGCACAGTACAAAATCTGAGACAAGCACCTACAAGAACTCGAGTCGGTTTTTAAGGTTATTCTAGGAGACGATCGGAGTTAGATACCCCCCGATCAGTCAAGCCTCAACTGTCAACTGCGTGGGTGTGGAGATGGGCGCCGAACCGGAGAACTGGGTATGAATACGATGGAGGTAGGGACAGAGGGAGGTAGGTGTAAGTCATACCTGAGAGTTTAGTACGGCAATTGCAGCCTCCTCATCCAACAGCCGGCTTTCGAGACCTGAACGTTGGCACTGAGTGTGAGAACAACCCCTATCGGACGGAAGCTTGAGTACAACTAGATGAACTGGCACTTGTTTGCTCCAGTCATAGAACGACTCTCGACTCACCACAACGGTCCTGGTCTTCGTCAAATCCAACTATAAACTTCACCAAGGTCTTGGATGAAAGTTCGTCTGATGCAAACCCGTCTAAATCGTCGAGAGCATCCCCATCGCGGTCGCTGGGAATCCCCTGTCATCAGTAAACGCCACCAAACAGTCATCCCCATTTACCCTGGCTAGGATGGTGAGTAGGGTACAGGCATAGGTGCTAGGGAGATATATCTCACAGATCGAGGTCTACGAAAGGTTGAGACGAAGGCCAGGCGATCCGTGGCGCCCTGACTCCAGGCGCTGGTCCTCTATTGGCATGGGTGTCGGAATGGGGTCTCGCCCTGCTACCTGTCATGCTGCTATCAGCCATTACGTCGACAGTGCTCTGTGTCGTGCGGGAGCTGGACGAGGTTCTCCGATCGCGGCCCCTGTCGCGGACAAGAGACATAAGGGGATTTGTTAATGATTGCAAAAGAATTTCCTGACGAGGAGAATGGTTTCTCGATATTAGCCTTGAGCTACAGCTAGCACGATACCTGGCTGTCCTGCCTTCCACATTATTTAAAAACGGGGACCCCCTGCCCGGTACCATCAACCCAACAAGTCCATCCAAGCGCTGGATGCCTCCCTAATGAGTGCCGCCCAGCCGGATTGGCGCCCTAAAGCTTCCTGCATGATCGTGGCTGAGCCCACACCACACCATCCCAGTGATGGGGACTGTCGTGGCTGTGCTTCAGCAGCTGAGATGGGGCTTTGAAAACAACCAGGCACCGAACCAGCGGCTCGCGCCTGTCCAAACCAGTCGCCCACTGATCTGGGGTGGTACAGAAATTAACGGATAATTCGCATAGATATGTATGTCCATAGATCCGAGACGATAATGGCACCAGTCAGCTTGAGGCTCCTTACGTGGCGCCGTGCTCATTAGCCCTCCGAACAACAAGAAATCCGGCAGTGGCAGTACTAGCGTCATCATCGAGAAGGTTACCTTCAAGGGCGTTTCCAAGTGTCGCCACGGACATGAGCGGCGCGATGCTGTTGGCAGCCTCGCCTGCTGCCTGGGACTTCCCTACAGGTTGGCAGGGAGAAACAGCAAAGGGTGCATTAACATTGAAAGTCATCAAGTTTCCTCAGGAGGTATCGACACGCTCAGCTCTTAAGTTCAACAGAAGACTCTATCTCGAGCCTTCATGGTCCCCACCGAGACATCCTTAACCGTCCCGTGACGAACGTCCTATCGACATCAATGGCGGAGGTGACATACAGACAAATCATCGACGGCATTCCAACTGACAGCGTGATATAGAGCATGCGGCAGATCCTTTAATAAGTGGAAGGATGCTGGGGGAAACACGTGGAGGACAGAATCAACGGAACACAGGTTGGTACGTATACCTATCTGTACTAGTCTAGTATCTTTGGGATATTTTCCACCTCCCACCTGTCTGTGGTCTAGCGGGCCCTCCAGAAGCCTTCAACTTGGCTCTCTGGTCTAAGAACTCACAAGAATCCTCCAGCCTCTTTAACATTTTGCCATCTCACCACCTCTCTACCAATATTAGAACGAAAGTGATCGTCAACGAGATGCTGTTTCTTTGGTGTCCTGCCCTGCTCGCCTAGGCAGGAAGATGACCTTCCGTTGTGAGGGTATCAAGTGGGGCGAAATTGGGGGCGTTGTGCACTAATACTTAGTCAAGGCTTCATCAAATGTTGCCCTCTACAATGCATGGAGGAATTGATTGTCTGTTAATTCCCAAGGTCGATTTGGGTGTTCAAGGACACAGCCCCAGTGTGGGTGTCGGCGATGGTGGAGAGAAAACCTGCTCGAAAATCAGCATCCCTTTGTGTAGCGATCGACCTAACAAAGCATCGTCAGCTAATGGAAGAGGGAGCCACCGGTTGACCCACCTGTCAGACGGGAGCGAAATTTATAAAATAGGATCGTTTCCTTCATCACACCTGGAAGGTCCTGCACAAGAAGCAACTGTAAACTTCAATAACGAACGGTGGCATACTTTACCCCCTCCACCATCTGTGAAAACACCCCGAATATGTCATATTTTCACTTCAATCATAGTCCCAATGGCAACTAAAGCATGCCCTCAGCCGGGCCATGTTGGTCCTGCTGAGAGATTGAGGCCGCTATGCACGATAACCATAGTAGCCCTCCCTAGCCGTGGTCACTCCCGATCGCTGGACAATACCACCACCACCACCACCCAGCATGCTAGGCTCGCTGGCTTGAGCTTCCGACGAAACCCTCAGCCCGAAACCGACGACCATCTCGCCTCAGATATGGGACCATGAATCAAAAAGTGGAATACATCCCTCTGGAATAGTTCCTTTCGATAGGAAGGCCCAGATCCTCATAGAACACTTGCATCCAGTGCCGACGCGTCGCCAGAACCCGAGCACCAGGCGAAGGAAAGCCCGGACAAGGAGCCCCTTCTCTTCTGTCCGCGCACCTTCCCCCTCAGCTCAACAAAGGGTCTGATCCGACGCAGCTCGTCCGGCCTCCTGTCCTTACTTCCCCTCGCCGCCAAAGAATGTGGCCTGCGGAAGCATGGGAAGGCTCGGTATTTTCCTTTCACCTTCTTTTTCTCTCACTGTTTTCGGCCTTCCTCTCAGGGGCTTCCCTCTCGCCAGGGCAACCCGAACTGTCGGCAGGCCGCCTCCACTTACGGAGCCGCCTCCCGAGACTTCGCGGCCTTGGCGTTTGTAACCTTGAAGAGTCCTGGCTTGGATGGAGAGAGGGAGGAGAAAGAAAAAGAAGAGGGGCGGAACTCGAAAATCCCCCCCGTTCAGACCGAGCAACCCGCTTAAGGAGGAGGCATATTGAAGGACTCGTGAGAAGGCGGTAGTGGGTCGTGGTGATTCAAGTTTCAGGATTTCGCGGAAGAACCATAGGGAAGCTTGCAGACATACAAAACCCCTTACCCAGAGCCAGAACAACAGGTGGATCGGTGACAGATCCTACGAAAGCGGAGGCAACACACGAGAGCTTGAGCGAAGAAGGAAGGCCTTGATGAGGAATTTTGGGTTTAGAACATTTCTCTTGTTTCTAGTTGTGTGTAGCGCGTATACGTATCCGTAGTAGTAACACCAGCAAATTCATAAGCTTGTGAGAGCACCTGTGTTCCCTGGATTCGCATTTCGCAGGTTGAAGCATCATGTTCCGTCCCTTTCCCCTCACCGAGACGTGGCCTCTCATCATGCACAACCGGACGGTCTGAATAGATCCTTATCTAGCAAACGCACAAACACGGAGAAACCCGGGGTCGGGGCA
The DNA here is from genome assembly GCA_003049395.1 of Pseudohalonectria lignicola. NCBI lineage: Eukaryota > Fungi > Ascomycota > Sordariomycetes > Magnaporthales > Ophioceraceae > Pseudohalonectria > Pseudohalonectria lignicola. Next base: position 93,376 of record PYSP01000127.1, read on the forward strand.
TTCCGAGCAATTTGTGCACTGTAAAATGCATATCATCGACGGTTCCATCAGTGCCCCGCTGCCCGGGCAGTTTTGCTCGTTCCTTTGCAGTCGTTCATCTTAAATCCCGTCCTCGCAGCTACGATTTAGGCAAGTGAAGCAAGACAACCGCCCCGCTAAGTGGGTCAGATGCGGTGCAGTTCAGATCGTCCCTGATTGGTTCCTTCCGCCCGAGACGGGGGTCTGGAGTTGAGTGTGAATTGGCTGAACTTGGGGGTGTCTGCTGCAGTGCAGTGGCAGTCTGACGTTCCCCAGGCTGGGCAGCCTCCAAAGTTTGGGGGTCCTTTCCTCCTCCCGCCGCTGCTAATTTGAAAGAGTCCACGGCGTCAAGGAACCGCTCTGCCGTCGCGTTGGAAAGCCACCTCTCCTTTGAGTCTGACTTTTTATGTACGGATTATCCGTTGATCTCTTAAGCTTTCTTTTTTTGTGGTATGCTGTTGTTCGATCGCTGTGTCATAGACAAAATAACTCTTCTTAGGCATCAGTGGCTGTGAGTGAAATCGGTGGCTCATGGCATGTGATGCAAACTACCTACCTTTCTGAACTTCTTAAGTCATTTGACCTACCTCGTTCACGCCTCTTGACCTCTGAACCTCTCAACCTCTCAACCTCTTAAATTCTTAAATTCTCAGGTTCCCCTGCTGGCTCAAACAACAAACTGGAGGAGACTCTAGGGGAAGCAAACCTGTTCCACCTCTAGAACTCGGAGACCGTCGTAAAGCAGCCGCAGCGATGACGACCACAACGACAACCGTCGCTCCAACGACGATCGCCCCTCCGGATGTCAGAGGCATCGTAGGGCCCCTGCTGCCATCTCTGCCGGGAGCCGCGGTGGCGATCAAGCCAGCGGCGGCTATCCTCCCACACCTCTCCCCGATCCTCCGCCAGCGCGTCCAACTTCTTTCCTCGTCGAGCAGCAACGACCCTTGGATCCGCCTCCTCTCCTACGACACAACCAAAGCCGTCCAGCTCGCCGAGCTCGCCCGGGGCAACAGCTTCGAGCCGCATCCGGTCTCGGGTGAGGTCGAGGTCGACTGGGACCATGAGGTCGAGACGAGGTACCGCCGCTTAGACAGGGAGACGCTGCAGGCGCTTGTCGTCCTCAAGGAGTTCGGCCTCTTCTTCCGGCTGGTATGGTGCACGGGCGATAAGGAAGGGGCCGGCAGCGATGGCAACGGGTGGAGGGTCGGCGAGGTTAGCGCCGTCGACCAGCCGTCGCCCTTCGCTTCGTTCGGGGGCAAGGCGACGATCGCGGAGGCAGAGAGGGAGTTCGAGGGCAATCGATCTTCGTCACACCTGGCGCCGAAGACGACGGGTGGTGCGGGCCGGAAGCTCGACTCCACGCCACACAGCAGCAACAACAAGATGGAGGAGGACTTGGACGAGGAAGACGATGACGACTATTGGGCCCAATACGATGCGACGCCGGCGCGGTCGCCCGCGGTGAAGAGGTCTCCCGCTCCGGCGTCGACGCAGTCGGTATCGAACGTGAGTAATTATTGGGGCGCGCACAACAACACAACCAACGAGGGCGGCGCGGACGACCAGCACTACGCGCAGTACGACTCGGTCCAGCCCGCGATGGACAACCACGACCCGGACGAGGAGGCGGCCCTGAGGGCGGCCAACATCGAGACGCCGGCGCCGGCGCCGCCCCTGGGCCTGGCGCGCCCCTCGACGATGAACAGACGAGACGGCAACAACTTGGACGAGGTCGAGCCGCACAACGAGACGAACGGGGTGTGGACGCTGGCAGGGCCTACGTCGCGGCGGCAGTCCGCGGCGGCGGCGGACGAGGACGCAGAGCGGGCCGAGAGGCTGCTCCACCCGCGCCCCTCGTCGAGCGCGGCCTCGTCGAGCGGGGGTTCCTCCATGGTCGCCAAGCTGGAGGAGTCGGCCGGCCGGCGCGAGGCGAGCGAGTTCGGAGTCAAGCAGCACGTGTCGCGGAGCATCAAGAACCTGTTCCTGCTGGCGCGGTCGGCGGGGATCGACAAGGAGGAGTTCGAGCGGCTGGTCAAGACGGAGCTGGACGTGTTGGGGCTGATGGAGGACTGATGCATAGGTAGGCGAGTGGCCCTGGTTTGGGAGAGGAGTGATGGCTGGGTTGGTACTTGTTTTGTTTTGAAGTTGGGGACTGGGATAGGGCCTTGGGAAGTTGTGTCATTCTTCTCTTTTTGTCCGTTCATTGTACCAGGAACGGGTTGGGTTCATCGGTTCGGGTCAGGCTTCTGGGCTGGCGTTTCGTTTCATCATCATTCCATATTGCTGTGTCAGTCAATGGGCAATTTTGGTGGGGAGGTCAGCGTCTCGTCATTTCTTTTTTGGTCCATCCATATTTCCCTTTCCCATCCGCTGAAGGTCTAGGCACTTCGCTGCAAAGGTGTTACTCGGCGCAGCGGGACCATATCTTTGCTGTTGAGGTTTGAATTACTTTACGTAGCATGAGATAGTCACGAATAAATATCCCTTCGGTGATGCCTCAGACAGAAGAAGCGTAAGAACCCCGGGTGAGTTTTGGAGTTCGGCTCGCTGGAGATGTTCACCAGCGCTAGTCCCAACAAAATTCCGACAAGTTCGGATGACGGAAATCCTGTTGAAGTAACAGCATGCAACATGAATAGCACAAATTTGCTGTAACGCCGTGATAAGATCTGTTAACAGCCCCGGGCACACGCTCGGAGTATCAGCCCCGATTGTCGGACAACGGCGTTTTAGTACAGCTGCATCAAGTCCCATCCATTGAGAATGCCGATCACGTGTTGGGTAGCCTGGCTTCCCGTCTGAGATGATAATTGATAACTTCGATCTGCGGCTCACCACCTTCACTCCCCCGGACTTCGAGTGACTGAATGGAGGCTGTAGTCGGCAACAGTACAGAGTACACTCACTTTCAGTCTTCCTACACCCTCTCCCTATTCTTCCCCAGCCTCTCAGATTGACATTAGGCTCCCTATTGATGTCACATAATGCCATCTGACCACCTCGATGACCTTCCCCTGCTATTTCTGACCACGTTGAAGAGACATCAGTGCTTCATTTCTCGCCGCATCCTTCATTCCCAATGTCCAAGGAGATATCTGTGAGAGTGAAGCCAGTGTCACATTCAACTGATCGAGTCCGAGCCCGAAACCGACCAGCTACACCACTTCACCTGTTTGCAGCTAGTCGTCATGCCCATCCGATCAGCGGAAGGACGGCTCTGCCCACCATGTACGGCTTTCTTTGAAGGAGCACAGGATCTCCAAGATTGACATGTCGAGCCACATATGTGGGCGATCTACAGTGCACCTGCCTAGAACTGAGACTGCAAGGAATGGCTAGGCAAAGCGGCGCGGCACCAGTCGGAGGACTAGATACAAACTTGGAGGCCGATCTTCGAAGCCATCCCGCCCAAGACGCCCAAGACGCCGTATGCCGGGTTTGGACTACGACTGTAGTCCCCAAGCCTTCAAGGCAGACCCAACGGGGTATAAATATGGGCAACCTTGGAGTCATTTTCGTGTGTTGAGACAGACAGAACGTCAAGTTCTTCCTATCTTCGCCGTCGCATCTGCCCGAGCGAGGTATCCAGCCCCCACATAGAAGGCATTTGCTGCTCTTTGTCTCTCGAACCGCTTTTTTTCCTTACCCCTTCAAGCCTCGGAACGACCATGAGGTTCCTCCCGCTTCTCGTCGTCGCAATAGCCGCGGTCACGCAGGCCGTACCCCCCCTTGCGCCGGAGCTCAGGGGCCTCGAGAGGAAGCAGCTGCCGTGCGAAGGCCTGCTCTGCGAGGTACACGCAACCTGCACGCAGTTCGGCTGCTCCTTTTGCTACAGGAGCAACGGTGCCCCGCCCGACACTCCAGGCCGCTGCCGGTGAAGCCCTTCGAGTGTTCACAGGGCCCTTCGTGGCTTTTAGGGGGGTGAGAGGAAGCATTTTATCAAGATCGCATTCCGCTCTAGGTTTCGCTACCAGATCGACTCTTGACGCTAACCAGTTCCTCAGGTGTCTTCCAGGACGTACGACCTAAGCTTGGGCCATGGGATGTTTTTGACCATTCTGACATGATGTCACCCATGATTTCACCCACGTTTCCTCTGGTCTGGCTGGTTATTCAGTAGTCGGCATCTTGTATGGAGCTCTTGTCTGCGGGTTGCGTCGAGTCTACTCAAATGTTGGGGAATCCATTCATCTTGAAGACGTGCTCCTTATGCGAAGATTCACTCTTTTTTAGAAGTGGTCTCGTTAGGTAGTCATAGAATCTGATCAGGTTGTGTGCTCAGAATGCATTTACCTATGGTCAGCAGTACCGGGCGCCAGTTCTGAATAAATTACATGCGTTGTGTTTCCTTCCGTAGGCTATTCTGTCTTATCGTGGTATCATAGCGTCATCGGTACCCTCCTTGACGACCTTCCTTTGTGGCTCGAGCGGAGACCGCAGCAGTTCACTGTGTCGGGCTTCCTGGGCACGAGCAGTTCGATCTATCTTCCAGCGCATCCCTCACATATGGGGGTGCCGAACCTACCTCCTCGCCTACCGCCGTTTTCTCGCTCCTGCCCAGCGCGGCCTGCGATGACGGCCAGCCCCCGTAAGGGTCAATGCGTGGATTACCCGCTTCCCCACGGAACATTGCTAGGAGATCGGCAAAGGCCTGAACCAGCTTCTTGTCGGCGTCAGGTCTGTCCTGGAGAAGTGTCTCGAAGTCGCCAGTGCCATAAAGTTTGTCGCGTTTTAGGCGAAAGTGCTTTGTGCTCGCAAGGATGGACATCGTCTCAAGATCAGCTGGGAGGGGGTCAGCATTCTGGATTGCAAAGACCAAAGACTGTGGCTCGAAACAGCAACATACCATACTGCGCCGTCAACTTCAAGAGGTGTGGGCCCGTCAGGCGTGGGCAGGCCGAATACTGTGCCCACCTCTCCAGGAGGAGTCGCAGGACACCATGACTGTTGTGCACGATAGCCGTCGTGAGAGGCGTCTGCCCAGCTGTCGATATCGCATTGATATTTGCGTTGTACTCGAGCAGTATTTGAGCGAACCCGATGTTATCCCTCCGCGCCGCATGGATTAGCGAGGTCTGCCCGTCAACGCCACACTAGATGCAGTTATCAATGTCAGTACCAGTATTTGAATCAAAATTTGAGGGGCCAAGCCCGCCGGATCTGGTCGCGAGACTCACAGCATCAACGTGGGCCCCAAACTCGAGCAACGTCTTGATGAGTAGAGGGTCAGAAGCATTGCGAGCGGCACAGTTGAGAGGGCTGCCTTTCTTCTCCGGCAGTTCGGGGTCGGGGTGGCCACCCGCAGCTAGCAGGATCCGCACACAGACTGTGTGACCCTGGTTGGCAGCGTTGGACACTGGTCCCGCGTTCTGAATGTCCATGACGTTGGGATCTGCGTTGAATGCCAGGAGCATCGTAACAGCATCCTCGTCACCGCGCGCAGCGGCCCATGACAGCGCGGTGCGTCTCATCGCATCTCTGTCGTGGACAGCCTGTGGTCTTTCCTCCAGTGCTTGTAAGAGATCTTTGCCAGACAAGCCGAGGACGATCTTGGTCACCAATGGGAAGTTCTGCTCTTCGATCCACTCATCTCGGTGGCTGAGGAGAGTGAGGGCCTTGACGCCTCCCTCGCTAAGGCCCCCCTGGAAAAGCAAATCAGAAGCCTTGTTGCGAGGGCTATTATCGCTTTTCGCTTTTGGCCTAGTCACAGAGAATACCAATATCAGCTTACATGAAATCGCGACAAAAGGGTCATGGGACTAAGGTACCTGTAGTCGACGTCCGCGCCTTGGGAGTTTAGAAAGCGAACCATGTCCCACTGTTGAGAGTAGACAGCCCACTATAGGAAAATGGCCGGTTAGCGAAAAGCACATATAGCAGAGGTGGGATTGAAACTTACTCGAAGGAGAGTGTAGCCACGTGTGTCGCTCACATCGACGGGCGATGCCAGTCCTTTGACAAAGAGCATCCTCATGCCGTCAACATTGCCGTTCATGGCGTAGTTGACGGCGGGGTGGGAGTCAGGCACACGGCGAAGCGTCCGCAACTGAAGAGAGGGCCCGACGCTAGCCTGGTACGACGCCTGGACCGAGATAATCTTGGACCAGAAGAAGCCGATTGGGAACCAGTACTCGGCGTTCACCTGGGGCGTCTCATTCTGCTTGCAAGCCGCACTATCGCAGCCGGCGCTGACACCCGGGAGACCAATATGGTTGACAAACAACTAGCCGAGAACTCGACTCAAGACGCCTAAGGTGCTAGATCGATGAATTGCGTGGCAGCTACACGGACAGCCCCGTGGGCACCATGCAGCATTGCTGCGAACGCCCACTCGGACAGCATCGACCTGGCCCTCGGGCCAACCGGGACTAACTTGGCCGCGCTTCTTTTGTTCCACTTGGGTGGGACCTGAGGGCGGACTGGCAATATTCGGACCCAAGGGAGGCAATGTTGCTGCGTTGCGCTGCATACTTGCGACTGAAAGGGCGAGTTGATGGTCGATATGTTGCATAAGCAGCTGGGTCTGCTGCCTTATCAACACTTGAAGCTCCCCGTGCTCAACAGAGTTGAGCTGTGCAAGAGTATTTGTCTGGAGAGATAGGCCGCTGAGTTGGACGTGAACGTGGTTGAAGTCGGATCTGTAACAGAATGATATGTTATGTCAGCAGGTGCTTGAAATTTGGCACGAAGGGGTGGGGGTGCTTGGACTTTTATACCACGATAGAGTGACGGCGAGTTGTGCTATGATCTAAGCTCCGCGGGCTTGACGTGAGGCAGAGTGCGGGGCAGACAAGTAATAGAAATCACTTACATGGTGGCGGCATCTAAGATAAGATGTAGCTTGGCTTTGTTCTTCACGATTTGGTCCTGTACGTCGTTGAGACGTGTATGGTGCTTCTTCCAGGCGAACACAGGACCAACTTTGGACCGTAATCCCGTGCTGCCACTCGACTTGATTCGTCCGACGATTGTGGTTACTTCACCAAGTTGGTCACTCAGGGAGGCAATAGCGGTGGCCACCTGCTGGTGCACATCGGTACCAGTGGCGTAGCCGGAGAGTGATATACCTTCGCGCTCTTTGAGGCAGGCCGACAATTGGACCAGGACGATTTCCAGGTCGGCAATCTCATTGCTGAGTGTCGCCAGCCTGCCTGGTAGCTCACCCAACAGCCCATGAAGCTCGCGTACTCCGTTGCAGACAGCCTTCGTCGCTTTCACGAGCGAAAGTATAGCGGCGGCGAGGCCCACTATCTCCGCCATCCCCCTTAGCCGGCCAACGGTTTGCGACGGCAGATACTGATGGGTCGGTCAGTTGACCAGGTTGTTTTGCACGGGGAAATGCAGGCAGTGTTTTGGGGCCCATGGAAAAGAGCGCCTAAGAGAGGACCAATTGGCCAAAGTTCTACCGAGTGCAATAATTAGTACCCGTCGCTATCTGGCATCACACGAGAATGTGTTCGCTGTTAATTGAACCCACATGAAATCAATCACGTTGGGACGCTAGCCGCCCTGAAGAACGACCCGGAGAAAGCCCCGCTTGCCTTACTTGTGGATTCTAGCGTCCGCGAAAATGCCCGTCAATTAACCTCCACAGTTAGCCGCACGTCTAAAGGAAGGGCATGCGGCTTGGCTGTTGTCGTTGTGTGACAGAAGCAATCCTTCGGTATCAACGAGAGTGTGCTCAAGCTCAGGTTCGTCGTCGCAATCACCACCGACACCCGTCACCGCTTTCTCGGAGCGAAGTAGACCTGGTGATCATCCGATAGACTGGTGTCGTAGAAATGGCTGATGAACGGACGCGCGGGGATGTCATGGAAAGAAAGTCTCATAGAGTGACGGGCTCAGGTTTATATGATATCTATATGGTGGCCTGGAACATGCCAGGCGCCAACAGGCGACAAACCCGACCTTCGATTGGCAACAGTGGACCCACTGCACATCGGATGGCGGGTAGGGGCATCTACTTGGTACCGCGTACTAAGTTAGTGGGTAGGGAACGGGTGGCTTAGCTATGTACCTAGCTAGGTGGGGTTGAAGTTGCATGCAAGCAGATATTGAAGGTGAGAGGAGTGCCCCTTAGTTTGCCTATTGTTACAAAACTTATAATACATAGCTCTCCCTAGAAATTGCGAACTAGGAGTGACGCATTGCCCTGACGCCGTTCCATCCATCTCTCACGTTTTGATGTGCCATGAACGCAGAAGGCGGCCTTTGCCCTAATGATCACAGGCAGCAGGGTCTGGCAGCAGGCAGCTCAGCTTTATGTTGTTCCACTTCGCTTCTCACAATCATTCTGTATATGCACCTAGCCGATTGTCCTGAATCTACAAGATGAGATTCAGCAGAAACTTGCATCGCCACCGCGTTGCCTTCTGGGCAAACGCCTACATCGACTACGAGAGGCTGAAGACCCTTCTCTACACAGAGTCATCCCTTGCAGGTTTGTTATACC
>PYSP01000128.1:0-14509 GCA_003049395.1 Pseudohalonectria lignicola
CGGCGAGGGGGAAGGGGGGATATGGTTGTCGGCGCGGTAACGGGGACGACTCCAGTGGCGGAGGGTCTTCCTTCGGCTTCGGTGTCATCGTGACGATTAGACGACGACCGACTTTATTGATCCATATACACATTATATTGGATAAATGGAGCGACTATGGCCACGTCTATCACACTCTGGTATTCCTGCCTCCCCCTCCCCTGGGCTCTTCTGCTGAGATCCTCTGCCCGCATAGCTGCTTGCAACCTCGAGGATGTAACGCATCATCAACCGACCCCTTGCAGGAGACATACTGCTGCCGCTCACGCCCGCATGACCGCAGGAAAATCCATCCGTTCATGTGCTTACTTGCGTTCATAATCAAGCAAGCGTTTTCCTCGGCAATGGTCCTTCACGGGGTGTATATGTGGGGCCGCCAGCTTGGCAGGGGGCAAAGTTGAAGGTCTCCAGCCCACAAGTTGCGATGGTCTAAGGGGTGCTTGACAAACTCAGGGAAGATCCATTTCTTCGATTCGTTTTGATTCTCTTCAGAAAATTTATGTTGAGTGTCGCATAGCACTCTTACTATGTTCTATGCTTAGGGACTCCGTATGCTCCGTCAGGCCAGATGCAAGTAGACACAGAATTTCGGGTTTTGGGACAAATGGTTGAGCAAGACTGAGCTGGTTCAAGAATTGCTACAGGAGGGCAGGAGGCATCTCATCATTGTCATCCCCGAGGCATCTTTTGCTTAAATCACGCCGTCTAGCTTTGTTGCCTTTTGGTATAATTTTCTTGATCTTTTTTATATATTTTTTTTTACTAATATTACCTTTACTATTTATTTCAATGTTTCCCCCAATTCTTTAAAGGTATTGAGTTCTAGTGACACTGGGTATTCGTTCCCCTTACCATTGATTTATATTCTGTTGATGGTATTTCTTTCACTCTTATCCCTTTCCTCTCTTGATGCACCCGCCGCATGCTTTCGGCCTTTCCATGATGCCAGTAGTTCTACAGCCCTTCAAAATTACCTAGGCAGTCGCCTACGTAGTAAGTATGTATCTAGTATCTATAAATACATAGATGGGGTGTTAAGTTCGCGCGGCATCTTTAAAAGCCAGTCATATGGAGTATGAACTTGTCAGCGGTGTGTGTCGGGGCTAGTTGGCAACTTGGCCACCAGTATCAGTCGTGGCTCTGGAGTTGAAATTGGCATCTGACAATTCCATCATGAAGTGATAGTGAAGTGATCTTTAAAGTGATCGAAAGCGGCTGTGTAAGCGGCAAACCAAGGGGTACGGCGAGTCCATGAAATTGATAGTCTCGATGCTGCCGTCGTAAAGGAAGGTATGTACAGACTCTGAGCCGCCGGAAGGGAGCAGCCTAGCTCTAGCACTAAGGGCGGCTCCGCGAGGGACTAGGCCGGACGAACATGCTGACGGTGCCACCTCGACGACGCGGGTCCTCTCATCTCACAGCGCCCCATGCTGTTCGCGCGGAGAGCTGGCCTAGAAAACGTATATCGCCGACGGCCTCGCTCTTTCTTCGGATGTGTTCCTTTAGCGGCAGAACCGGCTGTGACGAGTGGCGATAGCCATTGACTCGGTTCTTCTGGTGCCCCAGATTCCTCGATGATGAAATGAGGCGCCCCTTGCAGACTACCCCCGGACAGCACGGATGGTGCGTGCTGCAGGGTACTACAAGGGAGCGCATCGGCGGGACATCCCGCCCACATGCTCCGATCGATCGGCATGCTATTGCGTCTAGAGGCGAGTGCAAAGACGGTGGGCCTCCATTAACAGGCGACTCTCAAAAGTTCTCAAATGTCCAAAGCCATCTACTCGCATAGGTTTGGTTGGTGTCTCTCCTTGGTTTGTTTCCGTGTACATCGAGAGCACGAGAGCGTTCGGTACTCTGGTCAGGGTACATAAATGTACCTATCTTGAGGGCTAAAGCCTCACCGCGCAGCTTATGGAGGGTTGCTGAATTGGTTACTCTACGGAGAGATTGGGGAACGAGAGCGTATAAGGCGGACAGTCCCAGTCGTGGGGTCGGGCGAATTCCTTACCGACGCAAACTCTCAAGCCATCGCGATCAGACATTGCGCCCCATCCGGCATCTAGACTGGTTAAAATCGACATCATGTCCCAACCAGCGAGTCAGGCTCGGTGCACGCCCCTGAGGAGCGGCCAACTGAGGACGGCTTTGGGTCTTGATGGTTTTTGAGGCTTTTGGGGCTTTTTGGGCTTTGGGCTCTTGGCGTTGCTAACAGTCATAAGAGAACCAGACCGATTATAAAATACCCAACCCGTCCTATGAAGGAGATGCTGGTCTGAGAGGAGGCAGAAAGCAGGCAGCAGGAAAGAGGGAGACAGCAAGGAAGACAGCAAAGCGCAAAAGTCACTAATACCGACTAGTCACGATGAGGCTCAAATCTGCTTTCAGCCTGATCACGGTCCTTGCGGCCTCTGCCGTCGCCCAAGTTGTCACCACGACAGCGACAGTGACCACGACTGAGACGGTGACCACAACTGAGACGTTGACGACTACCGAAACAGTGACTGCGACAGTCAGGGTTGATATTGTGGAAACAACCATGGCTCAGTTGTCTACCTCCTCTGATGCTCCGGAGGGAACCTCATCTGGCGCTGGCTCGGACTCAACTAGCTCATTCTCAGACCCCTACTACACCATATCCTCTGATAGTTCGGTCGCTTCATCATCTGACGCCTCCACGGATTCAACCTCCACGGGAGCCATCCTCTTTGCGTCCACGACCTCAGATGCTTCGGCCACGGCCGGCGCCACGGACGCCAGCTCGGCCGCGCCGGCCGCCAGCTCGTCTGGGGAAGCCATCACCGTCACCGTCACCACCGCCTCGGGCACTATGACGACTACCGACACCACGACCGCCACCGACTCGGAGACGTCCACGTCAATCTCCACCACTACCACCACCGCCACCACGGATGGCAGCAGCGTGCCAGTCTCCTTCGCGGTCGAGGCGATGATCGCCTCATCAGAGGCCGACAGAGGGATGACTACCGCTGGCGGCCTCGAACCCACGGGCACCGAAGGCCCCGACGCCGCGGACGCCACCTCGATCCACGAGCCCGACGGTCTAGCCACGACGACGGCCGACGACGGCGCTGGCGCCACCTCCACCTCGTCCACCGGCGATCCCACGACGCTGACCACTAGGACCCGGTCGTGGCGGTGGCGCCCGACGGGGTCCGCCCACACGCGCGGCACGGCGGCGGCGCACAACGGCACCGACGGCTGGCGGTGGCACCGCGGGCCTACGGGCGGCGGCTGGCGGTGGGGTGGTGGTTCGCACAGCGGCACGGGCACGGGCACGGGCATGGGCACGGGCGGCGCCGGCGGCGAGGCCCCGCAGACGACCACCACTGACGACCCGGGCGAGCCGGCCGAGACGGGCGTCGAGGGGGGCGTCAGCGGCGGCGGGGCGCAGGAGCTGGATGTCGAGGTCGAGGTGGTGGAGGGCGGAGACGGCGGAGAGAGCGGAGAGGAGGAAGTTGGGGCTGAGGTGGATGCCGATCAGGAGACGGGCGGTGGGGAGACAGGCACAGCAGGGGGTCCCTGAATCCCGAGAATGTATGAATAAAGATCCGTGCCTCTAGGCAGCGGGTTGAGCGGCTGCATCCTTTTCTGTCTCTTTTCCCTTCTTCTTCTCCTTCTCCTTCTCCTTTTTTAAACCTTCTCTCTTCAGGAGCACGGGAGGAAAAAACATACTTCGGAGTTTTGGATGTCTTTGACCTCATTTTGCCGCGTTTCCTTCTAGCTAGGTAGATACCTAGGTAGGTTCGTCTTCTTGTCTCTTACTGTGTCATAGCACATGCTATAGCAGTAATTCCACTCCTTACTTCAACTTCGCCCAGTGCAGGAACAGTCTAAGCGCGGCCCAACTTGGCCCCCTTTTCCAACCTGTTCAAATTTTCTTCTCATTCAATTTCCTTTTATTTCTTCTTTTCTTCGCCTTTTTCTTTCACCACGCAAAAGCCTCCTCAACCCCTTTCTCACCACGCATCCATTCCCTCCATGTGGTGAACACCATCCGGACGTCACGATGCCCAATAGAGACGGCCTTTATGTTGTGTACCTTCGCCATCGTTGCCGCAACCGCAGGCGGCATGCCTTCCTTCTCGCAGACGCGCCGGACCTCTTCCTCGCGCGCCATAATCACCTCGGCGATCCGTGCAAGGAAGATGCTGTGCCACAAGCCCTCACGGCGCGGGTACCTCCTCATCAGATCGATGGCACGCCGGCGCGTGGCATCCCCTTGCCCGCTGTGCGCGACGAGGAGGAGTGGGTTTGTGGTCGACGAGGTCGGCATGAATGATGACGACGATGTTGTTTTCGTGGAGGAGGAAGAGGAGAAGGATGATGATAAAGGGGCGGTTGAGGTCGGTGCGACGGCATAAGATGCTGCCAGGTCGGCCTTCAGGATCTCCTCCGCAGTGTCCACCATTCTCTCGTAGAGCGCAGGCAGGATCCTGACGCGCTCCAGCGGGTCTGGGAACTCGTGGTCCCGGAGGAAGCAGAGCCGGCAGCAAGTATGATAGAGGCGCAGCGAGGCGACGGCCTTCCTCTTCTGCCTCTGCTCCTGGCTTGCCTTCGTCGCGGGCGGCCCTGGCACCTCCGACTCGAAGGCGTCGAGGGACGTGGTCAGTTCCGTGAAGGCGCGGCGGTAGAGCGACTCCTGCTGCGCGACCAGCCTCGCCCACGTCTCGGCCGCTCCTGGTTGGCCGGTGACGACGGTGGCGATTTCTGCCGCTGCGTGTTGCGAGTTGACCGTCATGCCATTCAGCAGCGATTCCATGGCGCGGCCAGCGTTGGCAATGTTCTGCGGGGTTGCGTATCTTGTGGCCGCATCGCCGTCGCCGTTGGTGGGCCTGAGGGAGGAGCAGGGGGATGTGTAGAACCTCCATGCGCTGAAGTTGTCGCTCTGAGCCACAAGCGCTGGCTCGCCAGTTAAGCCCCCATGTCGGATCGCGTGGCTGCTGATCTCCATGGCCGTGATGATTGTATGCAATGGGGCCAGGGACACTGGGCTCGACTTGAAGATCTTGGCGGTGAACAGATACACTGGCTCAGCATCATCCAGCGAAGCATCTCCAGGCGCTCTCTGTGGTGTGTGCTTCTGCCTCTGATTCTTGATAGCATGGGGCGGCGTCTTGGTTCTCTCAAGCTCACGCAGAAGCTTTGCCCCTGCTTCAAGATGCACCAGTGCTTCTTTCTGCAAGCCTTGGATGCTGCAGATGTAGGTGAAGAGGACACTGGCCGTGAGTGCGCGCCACTTCTCATTGTCGCCACTCCCTGGCCTCGCCGCAGACTGCGAATTCCTGATGAGATGTCCAATAGCGGCGTTGAACTGCTGAACCGCGAACAACACTCGCTTGTCTTCACTAGGGACAGTACCAACAAGGATCGCAGAACCGGGAAGGACCGTTGACGGCGGCGCCTCGGGAACGGCGACGGCATACCTCTCGTGCAGAGCCCCCAAGCTCACGGTTGCGTGCCAGACAGCCGCGTCAACATGGCATGCGCGTGGGATCTCCCCGAGCCAGAACTCCCAATCGAAGACGCCTGCGATCTGGGGAGAGGCAACCTCGAGGAAGTACCGAAAGCTGCGGAGCTCGTCTTGGTTGCTCCTGGGCATGGGCACACGGAGCTGCCGCTGCAGACTGGGTACTAGGCCTGCTCGGCCGGCTCCAGACATGGGGTCAAACGGAGGTTCTGATGCCGCAGACGCAGTTCCAGACGCAGATGTAGATGCAGACGCACGCAATGCCAAGCCGTTTGGCTCCGCTGGTGAATAACCGTCACATTTGCGCCCTGTCGAGACGCATCGGAGGCAAGATGGCTTGCCCTCGTCGCAGCGAAGGCGGCGGATCCTGCGCAATGGGAATGTCAGAGTCATACGCGTCGGATCCAATGCTCAGCAGCCCGAGGACAAGAGATGTCTATTAACCTGGCGCGACTCACTTGCAGGTTTTGCAACCATTCTTGGACTTGGTGTGGTATGCCCGTTTGGCTGGGCCCTTCGTCAATTGCGCCTGTCCATTCGGAGCACTCATTCTGGATGAAGCTCCCAGACTGGCCACTGCTTTCAGACATGCAGACGCTATCATTGAGAGATAGGAGGATTATCACGAGGAGCGGAGCCGCCCCATGAGCTTTTCAGTCTCAACTTGACATGGCAAGGGCTTTTATGATCGGGGAAAAACATGGTTATCCAGGTCCTCAACCCTCTTCATGAGGGTATGACCCAAGGGAAGAGGCCACTTGACAGTCCGATATCGCCATCGAGCATTGATCTGAGCTGACGGGGCAACGTTTGGCTAGGCTGACAGCAGGGCAGACACAGTTCTGGAAAGCTGAGGTTCATCCGTGAGGCTCCAGTCGAAGGATTGAAATTAAGATGGAAAGTGCCCCAAGCGTCTCTACGGTCTGGCCAATCAACATGCGTCAAATCCCCCAGATTTTGTTGATTGGTTAACATCAATCAAGAAGTGGGACCGCAAGGTCACCTCCTCTTCATCTCCACAAGCCATCCTCAACCACTTTCCTGTCTCCCACTCTCCTTATCACCCTAGGCAAACTTTACCCGTTCTACCACGAAGTATGCTAGGCCAGCCCCTGGCTCGAATCACTTATCCCCGGATCCTTTGGTCACACATACATAGAGCAAGGCTTTTTCACCTTGGCCAGCAGGACAGATCGCCTCGGGGATGAACCAGATCAGTGCGGATCAACAAGACCAACCTCCGTGGTCATAGTTGCAAGCGCAGCTCCCTGTTTGTACGGCCCAGCCAATGAGATTGCGATGCTCCCTGGCCTTGCAGACTACTGGAGGATGTCGAACCTCGAGGCTATGAAGCTATGACGATAACTTCTGGAAGCTCACCGTGAGGTAGGTCTTGCTGCGGCAGCCAAGTGACGACCCAGTTGGTAAGAAAGAGCGAATATAAAAGGCAGGCTAAAGTGCGCCCGCCATTCTCTCCATGGATGTCTTACACACATCTTCGACCTCTGCAAAACTCCAAGATATTGTCCATACGGACTATCCGCAACCTTGAGCATGGCCCCGTCAGTTTCGAAGGCGGTTGCAATTGCATCAGCTTTACTGCTAGGGGCTATATCCCCTTGCCTGGCCCAGACAAGCCCAAACTGCCCACTACTCGGGCCGGTCTTCCCACCCCCATCAAATGTGCTCACGCAGTCGACGATCGTCCCTCTGGCCCTTTCATCTCTCAACACTCGCCTCCAATCTACATTCGGTGAGAACGGGACGGTAGACACGAGCAGCGTCTCGTTCTACATCAGGGTCTTTTCATTCAACGAAACGCTGTTTGATTTCGTCCACGCAGCGCCGGCGCTGAACGGATCTCTCACGTCAGGGACTCTGGATGAGAACACCGTGTTCCGCATCGGGAGCATCTCCAAGCTGTTGACCGTGTACACTCTCCTCGCGAAAGTCGGGCTGAGTCACACGAACGACCCAGTCGCGAGGTGGATTCCCGAGCTTGCTGGCGCAACTGCCCCTGCGGGGGATGCAGTCGGTACTATTGCTTGGGAGGAGATTACAATCGGCGCTCTAGCTAGCCACATGGCTGGAATCAGTCGAGATCGTATGTGGTCCCGGCATGTTCCCCCCCCCGAAGCGAAGGGCACACTGACTAGTCCCAACTTCTGGTAGTGTCCCTGCAAGATCTATCCCTCGGCTACAACTCCACGATCGCGGCAATGGTAGCGCTACCAGCGCTGCGTGATGAAGCCATCCCAAAGTGCGGGTTCAGCAACCTGCTCCCGAATTGCACACGAGAAGGTAGGTTCCAACCCCAGTGACTGTCCCCTTATCACTGGATCCTCCCTCTGATGTCGGAAAATAGACTTCTTCCGGGACCTCCGTAGCCTGCACCCAGTCACTACGTCCTTCAGCACCCCAATTTATTCCAACATAGCCTTTCAACTGCTCGCGTATGCCCTGGAGGGAATCACGAACACGCCATTCCCAGAGCTGCTCGAGACTGCGCTGTTGCTGCCTCTGAAGCTGAACAGAACCTCGCTCGAGACTCCAGAGGATGCGAGCAACGCCATAATCCCTGATAGCGAGCTGTGGAGCTGGTGGAACGCCACTACAGGGGATGGCAGCCCGTATGTCCCAAACCATCATTCTATCTGACAGCCCCCAACTGCCAACCTGCGATGGGCATATGAACCCTGCCCAAGTAAATGCTGACACTTCCCCATCAGATATGGCGGCATGTTCTCCACGGCGGCCGACCTTACCAAGATTGGCCAATCGATCCTCTCATCCACCCTCCTGGCCCCTCACGTGACCAGAGCATGGCTCAAACCCGTCACCCTGACGGCCGACCTCCACAACGCCGTCGGCATGCCCTGGGAGATCCACAGGCTCGAGCTGCCGGTGTCGCCCTCCGCCTCACCAGACACGTCGGGGACGCGCGTCGTCGACCTCTACGTGAAGAACGGGGCGCTCGGCGGCTACACCTCGTACATCGCCCTGTCCCCGGACCACGGCGCGGGCTTCGTGATCCTGGCTGCCAGCCCCGCGCTCCTGTCATCCCAGCGCGCCGCCGTTGCGGCCTACCTCGCCGACGCCGTGGCGGACGCCGTCCTCCCCGCCCTCGAGGGGGCAGCCAGGGACCAGGCCGGGCGCAACTTCGCGGGCACCTACTCCGCCTCCCCGTCTCCTGCCGCTGCCGCCCCTCTCCCGGCGAGCCGGCGGTCATCTGGGCCGCGACGGAGGGCTGCGGCGCGGGCGGCGCTGAACGGTAGCAGCAGCTGCGGCGCCGACTACCCGTTCGACCCGTCGACGGCTTCCACCTTGACCGTGGTCGCTGACGACGGGCGCCCGGGGCTGGGCGTCAGCAGCTGGACCCGCGATGCCGACGGGCTAGACGTCCTGGCAATTTATGCCGCGCACAAGGGCGTGCCCCTGAGCTTGCCCGCCAGCCTCCGCTTATACCCCATGACAGGGAACTGGCCCTCTGCCTCACAGACTACGGATACCACCACTGCTGATGCCCGCGGTGGCGGTCGGGTCGCGTTCAGGGGCGTCTATGAGGTCCTGGCCAACGCGACTGCATCCGAAGGGGGTGCCTCCAGCGTCGGTTTCGGTGCTTTCACCACGGGTTGCTGGGCCTGGGGCGCTGTCGGGTCACCGACGTATGGGAATGTAGGGTTCGATGACTTTGTGTTCGAGCTGGATGGAGGTGGGAGGGCTGTCGCGATAGATGTTCGGGTTGCGAGAGCTAGGCTGGCGAGGCGGGACTGAGACTGGCGGAGGCGTGGGATGGGCAGGGGCCGTTCACATCTGTCTGGAGAAGGGAGAGAGTTTGGACAATTCATGAAAAGCGGTCTTTGATTCCCGTGACTTTTGAAAGATCCCAGAAGTTCCCCTGAACTCATCTTGGCTCTGACAACAGAACCCACCATTTTCTGTCCCTGGCGCCCAATCCGAACGAAATCTCAATCCTTGTCAACACGGATGCCCCTGAAAAAGAAAGAACAGGAAAACCCAGAAGACAAGGATGACGAAAGTGGATATCCTAGGCAACCAAAGCAAGCGTAAGACGCAAAGAAAAAGAAGAAGGATAAAGAGAAGAAGGAAGAAAAAGAAGAAGAAGAAGAATCTAAAAATACAACATCACATGAATAACCCCATCGCGCCCACCTTCTCCTTTAATAGACATCATGAAAGCCAGGCGGGTTCCTGCTTCATCCATCAATGTTTGTGTACTCGTCGACCTCCTCGACGTGGACGGCCGTCTCAGGGGCGCCTGACCCCTCGGACCTCGTCCACTCGGCCATGCGCCGGGGCAGGCTGGTTAGGGCGAAACCTCGGGCCGCGTTGGCTGTCTTGGGCTTCATCCAGTCGTAGTTGCACGTCTTGGTCTTTGCGTTGTATTGGCAGCGGACGCCGTTGGCCGAGACGCCGGCCACCAGGGCGGTGATGAAGATGATGCAGGCCGAGAGCTTCATGGTCTTTGGTGGGGGTGTTGGTTCTGGTTGAATACTTTATGTACTGATGTAGCTGGGTGAAGCTGGGCGGGGCGGAATTTGGTGTGTTGCCTAAGAGGAGAGTACGTTCCAGATGTGTGGTTTTTCTTGAAGAAGTATGGTTGCAGCTGTGCTTGATGGATTGCTGGTTTACTTGGTGTTGTGTCGGAGAGGGAGAGGGATATAATGATGGTGGTGAAGAGGATGGTAACGATGATGACGATGGTGATGATGGCGCGATTGACAAACCTCATTCGGGGCGGGATTTATCTTGTGTTATATAACCCGTCCTACGCCGAAAGCTCAAACTGATATGACAACCTCGACATCACTGTTCACAGCCCAGAGATCGCAGACCATGCATTGGCACCATGTTGTCAAGGTGAGTACGCTAGGTTACACGATTACAGTAACGGCAGGTTTGGCAAAGCTCCCGATCAACAGTCAAGATCCTGGCTCAAGACCACAGTGTGCTGAGATCTCCAGATCTCCAATGAGACCTTCAGCTGTGGAGAGGCGGAGGCAAGAGGCGGAGACCAGAGGCGTGGAGCGAAGCGAAGGAGGCGAGAGCGGCGTGGTGGGCTGGACTTACTGAGTGTCCCCCTCATGAGCCAATCTATAGAAACGGCTATTGAAATGGGTTTGTGAAGGATCGACTTTACGTGTATGCATTCGGTCGTTCAATTGCTGGGTGCGTTGTGATTCTGAGCAATTGGCTGGTTAGTGAAGTAGTCCTATGACGATGCTGCTTACTACAACAGCGTAATGCCAATTGAAACAGGGCCTCCAGGCTCTACAGCCTCAGCCCAAACCTCCACAAATCCTCCGTCTTAAACTATCAGCTGAATCCTTCCAATTCGAATCAAATTCAAAATTTCAAAATGAAGGATAGAATGGAAACTCGATATGCCATCTTTCTATCTCTCTTCTTTCTCTCCTCGATAGGATCGCACCAAATAACTCACAGAGATGATGGATTGGCACTCTTGGCAACCCCGGGCGGCGTTGTTGCCCGCAGCCACCGCCGGGTTGGCAATCAGCATGGCCTTGCTGAACACATCAAGACACTCAGCCAATCCGAAACGACGATTTCTATTGGTGCTCATCCCGACAGTTACCGCCTTCTCATGCGTGAGGGACCTGTCCCCAGACGACAAATTCAATGAGATCTTCGCTCGGTTCCTCATCATCTGGCTGGCACACCAGTGGTTCCTACACTGCTTCCTGGCCCCTGAACAGCTGGATGTGGACAGGCGGAGATTCATCGAGGCCGAGTCCACCACGGCCACCACGACGAGCACGTCGAACAAACCTGAGGGCGACAAACCGGACAGGAGCTGGAAGTACGCCTACAAACTCCTCGTCAATACCAGATGCATCAACACCCCCTGGGAGGTACGCTCCCTCCCTGGGAGGGACCCAGCAACCGCCAGCACTGCCAAACGATCAAGGACTGTGTTTCTCATCCGGCGTCTCCTCGTCCTGTCTTGCAGGTACATCGCCCTGTGTGTGTACTATGACCCGGCGCTCTACTCAGCCATGCCCGAGGGCGGGACGCTGGCCACCTACCCAGACGTGGGCAATCCGGCCAAGGGGGTCGTCGTCAGGCGCCTCCTCCTCTGCGGCGCCTTTTCGAGTTTATCATCATCATCACCATCAGCAGCAGCATCAGCTCCTTACTATTGCCACACGCCCCTCACGATGCGCGACCTCCTCGTGCGCGCGCACTTGGTCGTCCACACCATCCTGCCGGACTACCTGATCCTGTCGTCATACCACGACGTCCTGGCCATCGTAGCCGTCGGGGTGGGGCTGGACTCGCCCGAGGAGTGGCCCCCGCTCTTCGGCAGCCTCCTCGACGCCTACTCGGTCCGGAACTACTGGTCCCGCTTCTGGCACCGGCTCGTCTACCGGTCCTACGGCTCCATCGCCTGGGCCTTGGCGGCGAGGGTGCCGGGCCTGCGGGGCCGCCGGGTCCCCGTCGCGAGGCACGTCAACGGCTTCCTCATCTTCCTCATCTCTGGGCTCGTCCACACCTTGGTCGAGTGGCAGCTGCAGCCCGCGGGGGAGGACGGTGCCGCTCCTGGCCGGGGCAGGCACTGGTTCGCCACGCTCGAGTTCTGCCTGCAGTTTGTCGGCGTTGCCTGCGACGAGCTGCTCCGGCGGGCCATGCACGCGCTGGTTGAAAGGCGGCTCTCCGAGCAGACGAGACGGAGCGCGCTTTATAATGCTTTGAAGCGCACTTCTGGCTATGCTTGGACCTTGGCCTGGCTGCTGTGGTCGTGGCCAAAGATATGGTACCTTGCCGAGGCATCGTCAATGGGTTGACGTATTCCGCAGACAATGGATAAAAAGGATTCTTCTCAACGAAAGAAAAGGAGAGGAGGGATTAAAATTTCATCATACTCGCAATTAGCGGAGAGTAGTTGATTGAGGCCCCCTTCGTCTTACTCCTACCTCCACCCCCATGGCCCTCCCCAGGGTATTTTCAATATCCACCATGTCTGCCAGTCACAGTGTTAAATTCACCAAGATCGACCTTAAACTCGAAGAATGGACCCCGGGTTTCCGTCGGCTCAAAGCTCGCTTCCAACAGTTTGGTATCCGGGGCAGGTACCAGTGCGCGGGCGGGATACGCTGACACTCCCACTCCCACTCCCCAGATTATCCGGTTTTATCCAAGGACAGATACGTCAATGGTTATTTGAGACCGGCGACGCTGGAGCAATGACTTCTTCCTACAATACGTTTTCTATTCGCCTTTCCCCCCTTCCTCTTCTTTTAACTCCTTAAGTTCAAATTCGTCGTCAAGTGTGTGCAAAGCACCTAAAAAGGGGCGAGCGACAGTAAACCCGAGCGACGGGCCTCAGCGCCTCGAGAATGCCGAGCGACCGACCATGTTTCGAGCAAAGAAATTCGCTGCTCTTCTGCTCGTCATCTTCGTCCTCCTCCTCATTTCGCACAAGTCGCGCCCGAATGCCCCGGTCCCGCCGCCCCCACGGCCAGATGGCAGGGTGATGGGCACCCTTGAGAGGGCCGTTGCCAACGCGACCCTTGGTGTACGAGTTGCTTCCCCCTCCCCCGCCGTCCCCTGGTAGCAGAGAGGGTGTCACGGGAGGGGAGAGAACCTGGCTGACGCTGAGCCCCATCACTCAGTTCCAAAGGATCTTCGCCATCAATCTGCCCTCACGAACAGACAGGCGCGACTCCATGTCCCTCGCGGCGGCTCTCACGGGTATAACTCTGAGCTATAGCGATGGTGTTGACGGGCGCGAAGTCTCAGAGAGGGTGCTCCCGGCGAACAGGAAGGGGAAACGCATCAGCAAGGGCAACATCGGCTCTTGGAGGGCGCACATCAACGTACTCAGGACGTATGTCGCAACTTCCCTCGCTAACTCCCGAAGGTGGCTGGTTAGGGACGACTGGAAGTCCAAGGAGACTGATCTTCCGCCTTTTGATTTACGTCTATAGGATAGTGGAACAGAACCTCACAACCGCCCTCATCATCGAGGACGACGTAGACTGGGACGTCCGCCTCAAGGCCCAGCTGCAGAACTTGTCACTCGCGACCAGAGCGTACCTCCAGCCCATCGAAGGGGGCCGGGGCCATGCCTCGCTATCATCCCTCCACGGAACAGAAAGACAAGAAGACGAAGCACAAATGAATGGGGAGTACAACAAAGAGACCCAATCCACTGACATCCCGCTCCCCGAGGCCCCGAGGACGGACCGCCCCCGCACGAGTCCCTACGGCGACGGGTGGGACGTCCTCTGGCTAGGGCACTGCGGGACGGAGTTCCCTCCTCGCCGGCGGGGCCGGGAGGGCCCGTGGAAGGGCTCGGAGCGCGGGGACGACGACGACGCCCGCCTGCCGCCGCCGTCGGACCTCCGCGTCACGATCCCGGACGACGTCACGGTGGCGGCCCCGGCCCACCTGCGCGCCCACCCTTTCGCCCTGCGGGACGAGCTGGCCGCGCTCTACCCGCCACACACGCGCGTCGTGCACGCCTCAGCGGGGACACTCTGCACGCAGGCGTACGCGGTGTCGCGCGGCGGCGCGAGGGCGATCCTGCTCAGGCTCGGGGTCGAATCCCTGACGGCCGGGTTCGACCTCATGCTGAGGGACTGGTGCGACGGCGGCCGCGGCGGTGGCGGTGACAGAGGTGGCAGAGAGGCGCCGGTGTGCCTGACGGTGCAGCCGCCCTTGTTTAGTCACTTCTTGGTCGAGGGGGCGGGGTCGGACATCCAGGGCCAAGGTGGGGGGTATGTCCGCGATGGTGGAGGGGGGAGGTCACAGTATGTGAGGCTCAGTGTGAGGAGGAACTTTGGTGGGATGATACGCAGGTTGGAGGAGAGAGAGTTGACGGATCAGTGGCCCGATGACGGGGTTGACTGATGAGGACTTGGTCGGGGGGGGGGGGGGGGGGGGTGGGGGGGGGGGGGGGGGGGGGGGGGGGGGGGGGGGGGGGGGGGGGGGGGG